>PVKA01003022.1:0-115661 GCA_004027165.1 Ctenomys sociabilis
AGTAGGGCGCCAGGGCTTCTAGGACACCTGCCCTCCCTCCCACTCACAGTACGGCACCAGGGCTTCTAGGACACCTGCCCTCCCTCCCATGCACAGTAGGGCATCAGGGCTTCTAGGACACCTGCCCTGCCTCCCACTCACACATCTCTTCTGCATTTCAGGTGTCACTATTCACCATCACACAGGAGCCAACCGAATTCCATGAAGGTACACAAACTTGTGCTTAGGTTAAGTTTAGAATTCAAGTGTACTTATGTGCGGAAAATAATACAAGTTAAACGTTTTGTTTTTTTGGTTTTTTTTAATCAAGTTGTCTATTTTCTTGAATAGGAATTTAAGTTAATTCAATGGTCACTGACTTGGCTACAGAAAACCTTCCAAAAATAAGAGAAACAAGAAAAAGGATCTGCCTTGCCCAGCGTCCAGTCAAAGCCACTGTGCCTCTGCGTGCCTGCTGCCTGCAAACTCACGGGTCAGGTGCCAGGGGCAGAGGGAGGCTGAGGGCCCAGTGGGCGGGCGAGGGAGTCAGGGAAGAATCTTGGAAGGGGCTAGAATTCAAAAGAGTGAAGTTATTTAAACTGAAATGAGACTTTATTTACAACATATGCAGATCTATGAAAATGATTATGCAAATGACTGGAAAGGGGACAGTTAAAAATAGCAGGAAGATGGCAGCTTTGGTTCCCAGCATGCTGGAGACGGGTCAGAACCAAGCTACGTGGGATCCATCTCAGCCCCTCTTTATTCTTCCTCATCATACCAGCAAATAAAAAGGCGTGGGATTTATCCGTTCTTCCTCAAACCCACAGGAAGTGGGAGGCACTCAGCCCTGACTCCCGTACAACCAAAACCTCCCTTTGATGTGTCTTTCTAGAAAGAGGATTTGTATTAGCATTTTAAATACATATGTGTGCACCAATCAGTGAAGTCCTAGAAGACTCATTTTTCCATCCTAATCCAGTATATTTAGTATCAAAACTGGGCTGAAAAAAACCTTGCAATCCCAAAGCCATCTTCGCCACCCATACAGACTGTGGCAA
This sequence comes from Ctenomys sociabilis, assembly GCA_004027165.1. Classification (NCBI taxonomy): domain Eukaryota; kingdom Metazoa; phylum Chordata; class Mammalia; order Rodentia; family Ctenomyidae; genus Ctenomys; species Ctenomys sociabilis. Next base: position 1,041 of record PVKA01003022.1, read on the forward strand.
GTAGGACGGTGATGACACTCGGGCCCCCTAGCGGAGACGGGCAAAACTGCAGGCGACCGGGACGGTCCCTCTAGGATTTGAAGCGTTCTGCGGGCTACCCCGCAGTCTCAGGAACTACAGGCTACGAGCGTTCTCCGTCCTTCCGTTTCCCAGACCCTGCCACCTACCGGCCCTAAACTCTCTCAGCCCCGACCCCAGCTGGTCCTGTCTCCTGCAGAGATTGCTGGACAGGCCATCAGAACATCCTTGTCTTTCCTCCCAAAGTCCGCTTCTTTCTGCCGCGGAGACGCTCTCTGCTGTAGCCATGAGGGCGAATTTTCAACTCCACATAAGGGATGGAGAATTCATGTCCTTTCCACGGCTTCCAGTTCACCCCCTATGCAGACAAAAAAAAAAAAAAAAAAAAAAAAAAAAAAAGTCAAATCAAGAACATTCTCTTGTGGGGAATGCAGAGTGGCTTTTGATACTAAGGAATCATTCTTTGGAAGTCTGTCCATTTATTTCCTTTATGCTGAGCGCAGAGAAAGGAGGCGCAGGGGTCCCTGGGCCCGAGATCCGGGAGGGGAGGACCAGATCTAAGCATACGCCCTCTGCTGGGCAGCTGGCGTTAGACAGACAGAGGGGACTGAAGCATTTGAGTCCTGAGGCCAGGACAGACATGGAGCTAACACAGGGTCAGCCCGTCCAGACGTCAGCAAGTTAGGTTCGCTTCCCCTCTTTTGCCTTTCCAAAAATTAAAGGCAAAAATAAACATATTAATTGGCCAATTGTGTAAAATCATTTTCAATTTAGACTGTTTAGGTATTAGCTCCGGGGTAACAAATAGCCTGCTGAAAACTAAATTTCATTTTATATCTTTTGACTGGTGAGCGCAATAATATTTAATTCACTTAATAACCTTGCAACCTGGCCAATAAAGAGCCCAAGTGACCAATTTTATGTATTTTAATTTGTGAGGTAAATAATAAACAAGAAACTAAATGCCTTGCAGACTGTGAAAAGCACATTAAGCAGATGAATGTCTTTTATTAGCAAATATGGGGATGGTTTAGGGCATGCTGGCTGCTCATTTCAAATATTTGATCTCTGACTGCAGGCCTCTCCGAGCTGGTCCCCGCACTGCCGCCATGATTCATGGGACACCTTCCTTGGCTTCTCAGGGGACCAATCTCTCTTCCATTTGGAAAAGCACACAAGGAGTTGATCAGGACCAAAGTAGTAAAATGACCCTGGGCTTCCTACATGCTCGTATTGATGGCAATGTTGGTAGGGGATGTAGGAGGTAAAGGTAAAAGCCCAGAATCTGGAGTCCAAGGTTTAGGGGGGCAGGAATAAGGACAACCAGGAGCAAAGATGCAATTTTCAAGAAGCTGTGAGGAAGCAGGCAGCAGATGCACAGTGGCAGGCAGAGTCAAGGGGCTACACAAGGGCTGGCAGGTGCAAGGAGCTGCCAGGGGAAGACTTCTGAGCAAGAGAGGGGAGCGGAGCCCCCATGGGCACCCCGCCCTGCACACTCCTGACACAGAGCTCGAGCTAGTGTGGTGCTCTGGGCAGATGCGGAGTGGCTTTGGGTGCAGCGGATCAAGGGAAGACTCTGGCCTTCTTAGTAGAAGACTGCACTTCTCTAGCGATCAAACACTCAAGAAAAAAAAAAAAAACACTCTGGTTTAATGGGAACAACTAGAAAGTACTAAAAGACATCTGCCATGAACTGAATGCTTGTGTTCTCCTGAAGCCTCGCATGGGAGCCCTCACTCCTGACATGGTAACACAGGGAGGCAGACTGGGGAGGTGGCTTAGTTGACAGCAATGTAAAGCACCTAAGGATGAGCTCAGTGTCCTTCTTATGAGAGGACGAGGTCAGAATGCCTCTTTTTTTCTCTACCACATGATGATATAGTGAGAAAGAAGCTCTCGACAGGCCAGGACCTATACTACCTACCCCCACCCCCCACCCCAGCTTCACAAGGATCAAATCTTCTGCCCATCTCATCTTGGATACCCCAGCCCCTGCAGCTTATGCAAGCAACCCAATCTTCAGTATTTTGTGATAGCAGCCCAAACCATGACAGCATCCATGTGTGAACCCATAAAATGAGATGATATGGGACTCACGCCACCCATCTTCACAGTGGGGACAGCTCTGAACTTCCCACTCTCCTGCCTCTAAGACAGTGGGCAGCACTGGAGTGTAGAGTAGGCAATACCCTGACTGAGAGCCTTACAAAGAGAGAGGCCACCAGGCCTGCCTGCAGGGTGTCCCTTTGGAAGCAGAATGTGGACAGAGCCTGAAACAGAGAAGAGGCTTGCCTGTCACATACCTCACTGTGCTTCGTCTCTCCGTATTTGCCATTGGGGTTGGCCAAGTGGCAGTTCTTGTACCACCAGCCCCCATGGTGTGTCAGGGCACAGTTGCTGAGGGCGATATCATTGTCTCTGTCAAAAGTTGTAAACTTCCAACCATTGTGATATGTAAGAGCATCCCCTGCAGAACAGAAGAGGAGAGACAAGAGCCCTTGTTTAGCCTCTGAAGGCATGATCCCACCCTGGCCCAAAAGAGGACCCAGCAGGAAACATCTAGCATGAACTTGCCAAGGATCCAGCCAATTACATGTCACAGATGGTCACTACTCTCAAAATGGCCCAAATGACAACACAACACAGATGAGCATGTGCTCTGGCCTGTCACCCAGATTCCAGGCTTGTTTCTCCAAGGCCCATGAAAGCCGTTTTGCTTGTGAGCTCCACAGTCTCCAGCCATAAAATATCAAATGTCTGACCACCCCTTCATAAGGAGTAACTTCTTACCTCTGCCACAGTGACTCTTCTCCCTGCCACCCAGTCTTGAAATCCCAGTGCCATGTTCAACAGGCCCTTTGCATCTTTTACGTAACCTTTCCTTTGCAGATGGTCTACACACCCTGCCTCTCCACCCCCATGGCTGCCAGCCTAGGTCTCTTCACACCTCTGTGGACCCATGTGAACCTGACAGCCTTTCCCCTAACCTCATGCCTTCCAACCGCTCAGAAGGTCAAACTCCCATTTTCATTCTCTCCTCCTCATGTCTCCCTTCCTATCACAGAGAGGTGAGTGACTTCCCCTTGTTTTGCAGGCTTGTCCCTTGGCTGTCACCTCTGCATAACTTTAGACCCCAGTCCATACCAGGTAGCCAAACCCACTGGCCAAACCCTAACCATCCCTCAAGGTCTCACTCCACTCTACACTGAGGAAGATTCTCACTGGTCTTCCCACCACCCTCACACAAATCACACAGATGCACACCCCTGAGCTTCTGGAGCCTTTCCAAGAATATATGTACATTTTGCTTCTTCAGTACATCCTGCCTAGGATCTACCTTGTTTTACTTGCATTATACCTATGTCCCTATCATAGTCATCATCCTGTCACAAGTTTACTTTCCTTCTCAGCTCAGAGAAGGCAATGAGGGCTCTCGTCAATCACAGGCTTAAGCAAGTTCTGTCTGTCCTGCTGGCATGTCCAGTTTGCCCCTCTGGCTCTACAAGTTCAAACAACTGTTCCTTCATGCCTCACCCAGAAAAGGCAGGAATAGGGGACACAGCCAGAGTGGCCACTTCACTCAGCAAAATGGCTCTGCCCCATGGGTTGTCCCCAACCCAACCCGGGAAAGACACACCGTCACTTTGTCCATGCATGCTTCCTCCTCCCTCTAGATGTCATACATAGGTAGCTACAGCTTGGAACACCACACAAGGGTCCCTGCAGCAATGTCCTTTTAATGAGCACCACTTAGCTCATTTGCACATAAAGCTTCCAGGGCTTTTTTTGAAGAATCTGGGCAGAGGCTTTCTTAAAGACAGGTTTTGGTTATCTAACCTGTGGCACTGGGCCAAAGATGGACAAAGCAGGTTTAAGTCTACATGGAAACCTTTTTTCTCTGCAGATGTATCTTCTGCCTTCTAGAAACTGAAGCATCGTAATGTTCAGAATGTAGATAGTGAGTATATTTATGAATAAGAAAAGAACACTCGTCTAGTCATCAGGACCCCACTGACACAGCATTCTGATTCACTCAGCTTATTTCTCTAAATAAAATGAAATAGTCAAGATCATGGTGCACTCAAACTCCCTCCACACAGGTTTAGGAAAAAGCACCCATTGGAGATGATTCCAGAGTGATGCCAGTACAGCGCCTTTGGGCAGGAGCTGGGGCTCCAGGTGCAGCTGAAGAAGCGCACGGCATGCATGAAAGGTGTAAACCCCAGCTCAGGGCAGAACACCGGGCCAGTCATGAAACATCTCAGCCAGATTTCACTCTGAGGCCGACTTCACCCTTCAGCATTTGATGGGACTGAAAGGATGACCCAGGCAGCCACCACCTCAGACCCTGAGAAGCCGTGACCACCATACCGCCATAGGCCTCATACACCCCACGACCACGTCTCGGCCTCAAGTGTCTTTTATGTTGAGATCAAAAGTAAACAAGCAGAAGAGCAATAAGTGGCATGTATGGCTTTGCTTTCATACATATTTCCATTAAGTTTCTCCCCCTTCCTCAAGTGCCAGTATTTAAAACCCCACTTCAAAACAAGGGCTACACTGGCATTTGAGGTACCCCTGGGCTCTGCCCATTTGGTGCTGCTTTGGATCTCCAGAGGCTGGACCCATCCCCATACCTGGGCACGCCTGAGCCCGAGACAGCAGGAACAAGAAATCAGCGTGAACAGCTGGTCAGTCCACTGAAACCACTGGGCACCTCTCGGAATGTCTATTCCCATCTCCATTTTCACCTCTAAATAGAGGAATAGTATCTTGATGGATGAGGGTATCAGATACCTTCTTTGTGGCACTCCAAGACTTATTGCTGAATTTATGCCCCACGGCCCCTATGGTACTTCCTCCATGAGGGGACAATGGATGTTTGGCTATGACTTTAGTGGGCCTCCAAAGTCAAGGGCCCACCTGGACAGGATGAGGCGGGGACTGGCTGTGAACCGTGTGCTCCCTCTGGGGCTGCACATTTCTCAGCTCTGAGCTGACTCACCGAGTCAGGAGTGGGGAGAGCCGGCACATGAACTGCGAAATCAGAGTACTCGCCTTGCATTCCAATGCTTTCCTCTAAATTGGGTCTCCTAATTTAGGACATGAGAAGCCAGAAGCTTCCTAAATTTTAAAGTCCTCCTCATGGATCCATCAGCACATGTAAGGAAAGCTAAAGCTCTACTGATCGCCCAATGTAATTCAGACTTTAAAGGTAGGAATGATCAGAGGCACAGGAAGACCAGATTGCTGCCTAAATGCTAGGTGATTTGAAAGTCTCCCAAGGCTTCCTATTAAAAAATATATCCTCCACTGATTGGCACTGTTGCCCTGAACAACCTCAGAATGGGAATTATCCCCTAATCACAGTTAAAATGCAAATAAAAGTACCTGGGAGGAATATCACATTAATCCCCAAATAACACCGACTCCCTTTCATTCAGTTTCCCATTAGCATCAGTTCATTTGCTGGATTATGTTAAACAGGCCAAGAAAAGGCAAATTTTAATTTTCTAGGGAGGAGGAGGAGGAAGAGGAGGAGGAGGAAGAGGAAAAGGAGGAGGAGAAGGAGGAGGAGGAAGAGGAAGAGGAGGAGGAAGAGGAAGAGGAAGAGGAGGAAGAGGAGGAGGAAGAGGAAGAAGGAGAAGGAGGAGAAGGAGAAGAAGAAGAAGGAGAAGGAGGAGAAGGAGAAGAAGAAGAAGGAAGAAGAAGAAGAAGAAGAAGAAGAAGAAGAAGAAGAAGAAGAAGAAGAAGAAGAGACAGAACAGGAAGAGAGACCTGAATCAGTTCTCCAGGAGACCAGTGAGAGGTGCAACACTGAGAGGAGAAAGGCAGCAGGGGCCGAAGGGAAACAGCCTCATACATTGTCCAGGGATCTATCGATAAGCTCCTGGGAAGGCAAGGACTCTAACCTGAGGAAGAAAAGGCAAAGGCTGAGGGCTGTGGCAAGAGTATAGAAGAGGGAGCTGGACGCAAAGGGGATGAGTAGGAAGGCTCCATGTAGACTCAGCCCAGAGCAGGGAGCCCAAAGGGTGTGAGAGACACTGGGCTGGGTGTCTTCCTGTGCAGCCGAGGGTCGAGGCCCCTTCAGGAAGCCCCCAGCACTGCAGTCCAAGCTTCTTTAGAGACCAGGTGAGGATGGACTTAGTCCTACAATGAGGTTAACATTCTTTGCATAGTTTTTTCCACACAGACCCTGCTCAGAATCCTTCAAAAGTTCTATGTGGCCTAAATTCCTCAGACTCCAGTAAGTGATCGCCTCTCCTGCCCCTTCCTTCATCAAACTCACTCCCTCGCTGTCCCCTGTGAAACCTCTTAGGTGTCTGGAACTACCCTGTCAGATAGTAAAAATCTGAGATTACATCAAAAAGTCTGGCTAACAATTGCTTTTTCTTAAATTTATGTATTTGGTACAGAGTCTCACTGCACAGTTGCAGCTTGGACTTGAAGTGATCCTACTTTCTAGGCCTCCAGGGGTGGCTGGTGCAGCATGCAGTACTGGGAATCAAACCCTGGTCCCTGAGCTTGCCTAAGCAGTCACTTGGTCTGCTGAGCTATCTTTTGCTGGCAGCAATTTCTTTTTTTTTCTCTTTTCTTTTCTTTTCTTTTTTCTTTCTTTCTTTCTTTCTTTCTTTCTTTCTTTCAATGTTTTTAGCACAGAGTCTACAGGATCTCACTACACAGATTGCACTCACAGTGATACTCCTGTTTTCCACCTTCCAAGTGCTGGGATTATAGGCACCCACCACCGTGCCCAGTCTCAATTGCTGGCTCAGTGCACCCCAGGGGCGGGGTCAACACAGCACAAGGAGGACTGAACCCTGGTCCCTGTGCTCTGCCTAAGCAGGCGCTTTAGTCTGCTGAGCTTTCTGGCCAGCCCTTAGCAATTTCATTTTTTAAACTCATTTTCTCTGTGCCAGGATCTGTGCTAAGCACAGGGAAATAAGAGCAAAATGTATAAAATGGTTTTTTAAAAGTGAGATTATAGATCTCAAAGAAATTTGGTTGTCTGCTATCAGGAGCCTGTAGTCAAGAGGTTCTACGAGACTTCACTCCAACACCCTGCCTTGGCTCCATCCTTCTCTTGCTTAGGGTCCCTCCCCTCCTCCCGCCCATGTGCAGCTCTTTTGTCTGAGCATTTCAGCCGCTGCCCTGCAGGAAGCTTCCTCCGCCCACCCAGCCTCAGGATGCCAGCTACTTTGCCCTTCGCTGTCCTTAGCACTCCGGTGATTCTCTGCACAAGTTGCCTTATACTCTTATTCTCCTCTTTACACGTAAGTCTGAGGCCAGTGACTGTGTCCATCTGGCTGTAACACCTTTCTATATGGTTATACCAAAGTGGGAAAGCAAATTCCAAAGAATAGACTTATGTGGCTTAAAAACATACCTATAGATTTTAAATATTAGCATTATAGCAATAACCACATCTCCCCTTTGAAATGAAATATGTACTGGTATGATTTCAGCATGTCCACCAGACTGATTTTGTTCTTTTCCCTCACAAATGAACACATCGCCAACCAGCTAAAACCCAACAAGCAGCTAATCAAGTCGAGGCTAAGGATTACCTGCTTCAAGCTAAACTGCTCATTTCCGGTTGTCACCATTGTTCTAAGTTAATGAGACCTATCGTTCTTATTGTTTGAATCAGCACTTTCATTTTTCTGTATTTATCGCAAAATACCACAAAATTCTCAAATAATAGCAAACACAGGCACTGCTGTGCAGACGAAGACAAGGCACTGTGCTAAAGCCTAATGGAAGACGAATGTGCCAGGAATCACAAGGAAGGCTAATTTTGTCAGCTAATTCCAGCAGCCTGAACTGCGGGAGTACAAGAGGAGGGGCCTTACCAGAGGTGGGGTACAAGAGTTTCAGATGCAGGAAGTTCAAGGATTGGCTTAACATCTATGTTTACCCTCAGCCCCCTGCAGGGGAAAGAGCCCCAACTGTCAAAGACAATTCATCTCCACAGAACAATATTCCACCCCCACCCAGCTCCATGGCACCTGGCACAACAATCCTTAGACAACAGGAAGCAGGAGACCATAACCGTAAGGAAACACTCTTACCTGCTGTGCCTCTGTATTTCCCAACCGTCAGCTTATACCGCTCCTTGGGGGAGGCCACTTGGAAGAAATCATACACGGCATAGGCAGACTCATTAGAAGTCTGCAAATCTGCTCTAACTTCATACCGGGTAGGAGTGCTGGTAGTGAGATTGTGTAGTTTGTCAAGTCCTAGAAATACAGAATGGAATCCTAGTGAGCAGTTATACTTTTTATCTAGATCCCCCCCCCAACCCTCATGAACTCGTAAGTAAGGCTTTTGGAAGGTGATTGGATCAGGAGTGTGTCCATCAGTGGGTCACGCCACCAACGAGTTCACAGCTAACTGTGACACAGGAGAGGAACCTGGCCTGGGAGGGGGCCAAGGGGGAGGGGCCAAAAGGGTCCAGCTCCCTCCTCTTTCCTTCTTGGCACCCTGCTCACTGCTGATATGCCATGGACTGTTCTGTTCTCCTTTGCCAGGTCCCTCTTCCCCACCACCTTGCCTTGGACTCAGCCAACTACAGACTAGAACATGAGCCATAACAAACAATGAGCCAACTACAGACTACAAACTATGAGCCATAACAAACAATGAGCCTTTAATTAATTGGTGTCAAGTACTGCATATCAGTGATAGGGAAAGTGACTAAGACACCAACACACTCTGTGTGCACACTCTCCATCTGCATCTGAGACTTTCAAAGCCAAAAGTCACCCTAGCTTCTATGCTTCTGCCCAACAAAGGGCCTTGCCAACACTTTCTGTTTGGGAGGAAGGGACCAGTTTCCTCACACACTGTAATATATGTGGCACTGTTATATTAAAGACTTGTATGGGTGGGCATAGTTGGGGGATAGAAAAAATCATGGGATGCATCTGCCCAGTAGATGCAAACAAAAGCAGTTCTTATTGTCCATGCATCTCATAAGCAGACAACGGACCAATACTCGTTCTCAGATCCCTGAAGAGATTTTGTAGTAAGCAAACCACAAACATCTTCTACTCCATTAGGCACACAGTATTCAAATTATGACTTTTTTAAATTTTGCATTTCCCAATTGACTCTTTCGGCTGTTTCATTCTCCATGAACATCTGCTCCGGAGGAGAGAAGAGGGAAAAATAATAATGCTTCTAATGCCTGGCATTACCATCAAAATTTCAGGGACTACTAGAACACCCTTCCAGTAAGAGCCCAGAATCCCAATCAGACAACTGCTGTTCAGCTGTCTGTAAGAACTGCAGGCTCCAGGCAGATTGTGTGGAGCTTACACACAGCATAAAAGCTGCTGGGCACGTGCTTCCTCTTAACTAGTCTGGAGTGCGTGGGAATCTTCCTGCTGGGGTGGGATCACCCACACAGGGTGGCCCTGTCACGAGAGCCTCTCACTGAGTTGCCAGACCAGCTTGTCAAGAGCCCCACCCTTCTGATTCTCAGACGTCATACCGAGCCAGAACTCCTGCATAGGGTCCCCAAAGCCTTCCACATAGCTCCGCCAACGTTTGAAGAAATCCAACTGCCCAGTGTTTCGCCTCTGGAAGACCTGAAAAGGGATATCGGTGGTTCACCATGACACACTGAACAGAGAAAACTGACTGAAAGACAGACGATACTTGTATTTTGGAAGGTGGCATCAAGAGTTAAGCAGTGATTTCCTCTAGCAGCATCACATTTTTATTTTTCAGAAAGGATTTTTATTTCTATATATGTGGATTCACTACATTGTCTATGATATTAATAAGAATTTATTAAGTACAAGGAAGCATGCTTGGTACTAAAGTGTGTTATTTCTAACAGAGATTTCTGTCGTCAAGAAGTTTCAATTGAGAGCACAGAAAAACTGGGGGGAAAGGGTGACACAGTTGCCAGGGATGGACAACACATTCCAGACTTTTGCTAGCTCTGACCCATAATCTTTAACATCTATTCAACTCAAACAGGGCACATCACATGTTGTCTTTCTTCGTCCACTCTATAGTTCAAAAGTGGGAATCGTCTTCTAGTTCACTTAATTCCTAATGTTGGGGAACAAAGTTCATCCAACAACTATTTATTGAACATCTGTTATGTAGCAGGCACTGTGTGAGATGTGCAAAATTTAAAAAGCCTGATCCAGTTCCTCGCCTGAGAGATGTCCGGTAAATAACACAAATGTGACTCACCTTTGTAGTGACAACAGTAACTGCTATGCAATAGAGCCATGAGAGAATTAGGTACAAAAATCTCATCCAAGAGCCAGGAAAGCTCCCCTGAGGAAGTAACTGAGAGCTGCAACATGCATGCGCACACATGTAAGAGCATTGGGCATGCGCAGATCCGCCCAACTGCAGTGCAGAGAAGGGACTCGCCAGGCAAGAGTGGAAGGCGAGTGGTCAGAGAGGAAGTCACTGCAATGGGCGGTGAGAGAGAAGAGTCACCTGGGTGAGATGCTGCCTGGAGGGTAAAAAAAACAGGACAGAAGGTCAGATTGACAGACGTGTAATAGACAGAATGTGACACTGAAGGAGGAGGAAGTCAAGAATGATTTGGGTTTCGAAGACTGGAAAACGATCGCAAAGCTGCTACGCTGGAGGCGAGGTTCTGCGAGAGGACGGGTTTTGTGAGTGCATCATGAGCTCCTTGGGAAATGTAGTGTGAGATACTTGAGGAGCGGGGCTATCACGTAAGCAGTTGAATATAAGAGCTAGAATCCTATAGGCCAGGGAGATAGCTCAGTGGAATAAGCATTTCCCTGGCAAGCGCAAGGACCTGAGTTTAATCCCCAGTTCCATCCGATTATAAAGAGCTACAATCCTAAAGAGAGACCTAAGCTACACTTGAATGATGGCCTGTGTCTGAGAAAACACTAGTAGTTCACCAAGTCCCATTTCACTCTTTTTTCCCAGGAAGACGTCCTTATCAATTCTCCTGCAGATAAGGTAGAGCCATGTAATCTATCATCTATCTATCTACCTATCTATCATCTATCTATCTATCTATCTATCTATCTATCTATCTATCATCTATCTATCATCTATCTATCTATCTATCTGCTTGCTTGCTTGCTTGCTTTCTTTGTCTTTTTGAGACAGGGTTCTGCTTGCCTTAAGCTCACTTTGTACCCAGGCTGGCCTTGAACTCACAATGATCCTCTTGCTTCAGCCTCCTGAGTGCTAGGATTACAGGTGTGTACCACCACACTCAGCCTTGAGTCATGTAATTTATAACCAAAAGACCATAAATGGGAGCACAGGAGAGTGGGTGGGATTGTCCATGTGATCTTCTATTGCCCTATATCATGGTACCATGTTGAAGGCCATCTGTTGAAATGATGGAACCACAAGATGGAAGCAGCCTGAATCCCTAAGTCACCACTTAGAAGTGTCTCTAAGGGACACAGGAGCACGCAGGAGCCAAAAAGCTTATTGTCAGACTACTGAAGTTTGGGATTGGTTTGTTACAGCAACATAACCCATTCCACCCTAATGACTGCAGAGCCATGGGACACGGGGGAGAGTGAAGTCATGGGAACTGACCCTCACCGGTTCCTCATGTATGAAGAAAATAGGAGCAAAGAGGAGACAATGGCTTAGGATCAAGCCTCAAGGACTTCTAATGTGTAACAGCCACATAGGAAAAACTTATTTCATTAAAGAGAGAGGAGAAGTAACTGGAAGTGTAAAAAGAAAACTAGGAAAATGTGGATCAGAAAACCACAGAGAGACAGTGGTTAGTAGTGCCAAATACTCATGACACAGGAAGGATTAGGAGATCAAAACTGTCCCTAGAACTTAGTGACATGGGATCTCCAGTGATTTTAGAAAGGGCTGTGTAGGCAAGAGACAGGGGCAGAAGAGTGGAGTGAAATGAGATGGATTTGGGTACAGTGCAAAAATGGCCACTTTCTTCACAAAAATTCCAATATTTGGAGGGGAGCCAGTCCCATCATGTAAATTGGATTCTTTTATATAAAGTAACCCTAAAAAGTATCTAAAACCTAAATATACCCTTGTGTCCTACTGGACTTGATAATACATAATTCTCCTTGACCTTGAGAGCCAAGCTAAAAGCCATCCTAGCTAACCTCAGAATGATTACCACTAACCAAAAGCCAAAATTGCCACTTTCTACCAATTTTCCCCCATTTTCACTCAAATGCAGAAGCCCTGACATAAAATCTAATATCCATACTTTGCACCAGGCTTCATAGCGTGCACCAGCAAAATGCATTATCTGGAACCTGCTATGGTCAACCTTTTAATATTTGTGCATTTTTTATGTACCTCTGTGGGAAGAGTCAGAAGGAGCAGAGGACAGGTTTTCACACAACAGTTCTGACACTCACTCCACAAGGGAGCTCTCCTTTAACTCCCCCTGAAGCCCTGCTGTGGGCTCCCTGACCCAAGAAGGGTTAAACTAAGGCTCCAATGAGTAGGGACAGGTTCCAGGCCCCAAGTCAGCTATTGCGTGTCCCTGCCAGAGGGGTGCTGAGGCAGGCATTTCCGTAACTGACCCTCTGCCAACTCATCATAAAACAAGGATAGAAGTGAGAAAGAAGGGTCCACCACACAGAGATGCTGGAAAGGCTAAATGAGATAGCACATGTCCTGTGGAAGGAATGACCACAGCAGACAGTTACATGCTTCCTCAACACCAACTTTCCCAGTTCTAGGATCCTCCATTCTTCTTTGGTGCTTACTCATTTGTATGCCAGTCATTTATGGAGCCCCTGTTGCTGGGCAGGTGCACATGACACCACTTTGTAGTTGGGAATGTCCAAAAAAGCAAGGAGCTGGAGTCATACAGCTAATTACTTAGTGAGGAAAACAAAGACAGCACACATCTCCTCGTCTCTCAGTCAGACACTGAAAATACCAACTCTGTCAAGACATTTCCCAAACTCCATTTTTCAGACCTGGGAGATCTGTTGTTTCCCAGCAGGATGCCTGTTGTATTGCATATGATGGAATCCTAGGTTGGACACGGAACCCACGTTCCCCTCCACATCCACCACGTGAATCACATTCCTACTACAAGGTCAGGTTTGAATCCAGTCCTGCCTTTCTAAGGACAGATTCATTGCAAAGGCATTTGGTCTCTCTCTAGTCAACAAACACAAGGCCCAAGCTGGCTAAGAGCTTTCCAGCTGATTTTTTTTAAAAGCAATGCTGTGGCTTGGCCTGGCAAGCAGATTCTGGTGCTCTTTCCTCCTCATTTAGACCAGATCCGCACATATTAGCTATGTCCTTGGGCAAGATAATCAACCTTGGGAAACTACTTTTTAAAATGATCAAAGGAACAGTGAGATAGGTCATTGGACTAAGCACCTGCTTAGGCAAAAGCAGGGACCAGGGTTCAATCCCTGACCCCACAGGCTGTGCCAGTCCTGCTCCCCCCCCCACCACCCGAGTATGCTGAGCCAGCCACCGAGATGGGGTGTGGTGGTGTATGCCTATAATCCCAGCACTGGGGAGGCTGAAAATAGGATGATCCCTAGGAAAGCTGCATAGTAAAACCCTGTACCACATTAATCAATAAAAAAGGACAAAAAGAATAAAATAATCACATCAATATGAGATCTGCTCCTCTGTCATGGGCTAAAACTGAGGCTTAAGTAAGGTCATTAATCACAATAAATCCTAAAACAGTGCAGAGTCCAGCACATATAGTTAGGTTATTATTATTATATCACAACAAATGTCACTTTATTTTTTATTACATCAAATTCAAATGAGCTGCTGGCCCAAAGGGACCATTTCTACATCATGAACAGGCAGCTTTCACTCAAAAACTAGTTCATTCTCATCCGGAGAGAAAACACTATGATGAACTATTCAGGAATAACAAGCTCTCCTTGGCAAATAAGTCTCAAAAGGGGGAAGAATTCCTTATATCTGATTCTACCCTCCAGAGTTGTCATTACACTCAAGAACTTAATGTCCTGAATGAATTAATCAGGAAGAAAAAAGTCAGAATTGCATTTAAAGACCCATGAAAGGGCTGGCCAGATAGCTGAGTGGATCAAAGTGCCTGCTTAGGCAGACAGATGAAGGGGACAGAGTGCTGTGCTGCCCTGACCCCAGGGGTGAGCTGAAATGGAGATTGAGACTGGGCGTGGTGGTGCACACATGTAATCCCAGTGCTTGGGAGGCTGAAAACAGGGAGGATCACTAGAGTTCAATCTGTGCAGTGAAACCTTGTACACTATGTACTAAATACTTTTTTTTTTAAAGATACATGGAAAGAGCCACTAAGCATAGTCGTTAAGACTTCCAAGATGGAAAACAAAGCTGGAAATATTTGAGACATTTAAATGTTCCCTGATGTTCTTCCAAGCTTCCCACCAGCAGCTTCTGTTACCTCAGGGCAGAGATCCTCTCCCTGTTCACCAATTGGGTCTCCTGACTGGTGTGGAGAAGAATTTCCTTAAATGGATTTCAAAAGTTCGAAAGCAGGAGAGTACTGCAGACTGTCATTCAGTGACAGAAAACCACTGCCCAGACATGGAAACTCTCAGTAAAATATGTGGTGGTGAAGTTTTCAGACTCCACGTGACTCGTGGAGCTTGGAGAAGAACCTGTACAGTCTCATGGACTATTTCCAGGAATCTGTGTCAGAAAACAAGACTTAGGGTGGGGTAAGGCGGGGTACTGGTGTTGATTACATTGCAGAGTGGTTCCATATTTCTGAAACTGACCTACTGTTGAGCCAAGGTCATTTTCATGGGCAGGACACAAAGGGCAAGCTCTTTGAGTGCAGCGATTTTAGTCTGACTCTTTCACTGCTGGATTTTAAGTACAGTAGGAGCTTCATAAACATTTGTGCAATAATTCATGGACTCCCCAGGCAGACAGACTAACAGATCTCTTTGTTAAAGGCTATCTTAGACAAACATCTCTTTCCCTATTTGAGCTTGGCTTTCAAAAAGGCCATACTAGACAGTACAAATGTCATGCCAGTGGTCAATTACAGACACAATGGCAGGAAATTGGGCTTCAGGCCTGAAAAGCCCAAATGCTTAGAGTTATTGTGGTGCTTTTGAAAAGCTTCAGGTACCACCCTATGGGCCTGGTCAGCTGGAAGACCTCCCATGTTCTGTTCTGTTCAGCACGTTTACAAACCAATCAGGAATTTCTCCATCCAAGCCAGTTACTGTCTTTCAGCCATCAGGTGCCACCGTGCAGATGATAACTTTTCTTCATTGCTGCTCATCAGATGGCATCATTTTACTCACGGCTGATCCAGTGTCTTTGCTTTCCCAGACCCCTGAGCAAATGTGTAAATGAATATAGTTTGAGCACCATGCGATGACGCTTTCTCTCACCCACAACGAGCTGCAAATGCACAGCAGGTGAAGGCTGCACACTGGTTTGGGACGTCAAGAGTTTCTATCAGCCTGGGCTCAGAGAGAAGTGGAGTGTGGGAGATGGAAGGGTCAGACTGCAGACTTCAAAGGCAACTTATCATATAACTGGATCAGTACGCAACCAAAGAAGAAGCCATGTGGTTTAAGCAGACAATGACCCAAGAGAACAAAACCTCTACACAGAGCAGGCACCATTAGCGCAGCACCCAAGCTTCCCTTTTTCAAATCTTAGACTTTCAAATGGAAGCCCATAAGGTCTTAGCACAAAACCTGGACAACAGGCTCCAATTCAGAGAACCAAGCCCGGAAAGAGCCTGTCATGTTTTGTCCTGGATGACATACAGGAAAGATCAATGAGTTAGGAGGCTGATGGCCTAAAGTGGAAATGTAGCTTTGTCATTAATGTGTATGACTTACAAGATGCTTTTCTCTGTGGGCCTCACTTTCTCTCTCTGTAAAATAGGAGTAAGAAGCCTTCCTCACTTACTCTAAAGCTATCATCTGAGGGTCATGTTCTTCACAGCGCTTTGAAGTGGGTACAGTTTAGGTAATAACTGCATAGAGGGCATTACTAGATGGCAATTAACTTACAAGACTATGTCTTCATCCCTGTTTAGCCATGCCTGGTCTATAGCAGGTACTAAGTACTGGGCTCTGATCTTACACTCCCTCAAAATAGTTGCAAGTAACCAAAGCTCCTCTCTCCTGTGGCTAAAGAAATAGACCACACCCCACCCTACCCCCACCATGCAAATGCTCCAGGGGCAGCTGTCTGGGCAGAGAAACAAAGTGCTTCCCAGAGTTCCCCGGGGCTCTGCAAGACTCACAATCCAGCCGCCTCCATCTGTGTCCATGTCACAATACACCTGCAGGGGCCGGTTGACATCACCATTCAGGTAGATGGTGTAGAGGCCACTGGCAGCGTTGCTGTTCTGCTGGACCTGACTGCAGTCCGAGGGGTGTGGAAAGCGGGCATCGACTGGGGGCCAAGTCGAGGGGAAGTGTTGTTAGGACAAAGGCAGAGAAAAAAGAATTCTTCTTTTTAAAGTCCTCTGCTTTTTAAGGCAATTTATTTCATTTGGAAACTACTTCATAACCCCCATTATCTTTCTCTTTCTAAATCTTGACTCACATCCTTTTTTCCCTCACTCTGTTCTCACCAAACTCTGAAAATGTATCAGAACCAGTGTCAAATTCATATCACTTTTTCCCCCCAAACCAGTTGCCCCATAAAGGAACATTTGAGTCACCCCCTCTGTAGCCTCTTGCTGTGTGTGCATTTCTTTTGAACTTATTGCTCATTTCCATTCCCCAGAGGAGAAATCCTTAGTTGTCTATGTACTCACCCCTCACCACCTTGCCCTGCTCAGCTGCTCTTGCACTATTATCCCAAAGACAGACTCCACGTTACCTGTGGAAAGGGAGGTGGAGACGCTCCTGCTCCGCTGATCACCCTTAAAAGCAACCAAGGAAGCAGGGTAGGTGATGCCCTGCTCAAGGTCTTGCAACTCAAACCTCTGCTCGCCTCTTCCCAGCTTTACCTCCTATGAAACCAAAGAGATAGTAAACAGAGAGACAGTGACCAGTGTGAGCCCCCAGCACCGTAGCTGTCAACAGCATGCCCTGGGGCTACTGATAGGTGTCCTCCCAGGGCCCAGTAGCATCCCAGAAGCCCCATGGGCCTCAATCCCTGTTCTGGATGGCTGTGTCATGGCAGTTCAATTCTACTAGCTGAGTCTCCTCACCACGTACTGCCTCTTAGGGGGCTAGTCTTTTGAGGGACATGTGCCTTCAGACATGCACTATGCACTGACTCCAGCCACTACTACCAATGAGGACACAATGCTGATCTAAAGGAGTACCAAGAGGGCATGAAACCTGGTCACTGATATCTGTGACAGACAGGGATACTTGATATTTCAGAACATCCTTCTAAACCTGTCTTACTTCCTCCATAAGCACAGGGCTAACTTTATTAGCAGACAGTCAGAGCATTAATTGCAATCTCAAATAAAAAGCCTTTCCTTTTTTCTTCTTTCATTCATTCCAAGGAGGAAGAATGATGATTTTGCAGCTGGGTAAGTTTTACACATTTGCTGGCCTTCGGATTCAAGGGAGTGGTATGCTTTGAAACAAGCACCTACCATGTGTTAAGGACAATCCTAAGGAGTTTAGATACAGCAATAAAAAAGACAAAAATTCCCTGCTTGTGGGGCTTGAATTTATTAGAGAAGCCCAATAATAACAATAATAATTTTTAAAAGGGCACAGATATGTGGACAGCAAATCCAGTGGTCAGTAGGAGCGGGCACAAAGGTCAGCCCTTAATGAGACCACAGTGTTCACAAATGACTCTGCTTGCACACAGCAGGTGATCAATAAAGACGAACTGATTGATCAGCAGGTTGCCATCTGGCCCACAGTCAAGCCGACATGCCCAAGCCAGGGGCCTCACAGAGAGGCTCAAGAGAAGGCACCAAGAGAAAAGAAAAAAAATCCAATACCTTCATGGTACCGCTGGGGAGCTGGTAGGTGAGAATGTAGCCATCAATCTGAGCAGAAGGGGGCGTCCAGGTCAGGGCCCCCCCAGAATGTGTCACACCAAATGGACGGAAGTTTTTGGGAGGATCGATTTCTAGAAATAAGAATGTCAGATGATTATTATTACTAAAAATACCACCAGACAAAGTAATTCTTGAGCTACTAATTTATAGTTTCTTCCTGCCTCTCCTTCCACCCCTATTCCCACCCTCTTCCTCCAAATAGGTAGTGAGTCTGCTCTTCCTTGCTATGGAGCTGTCCTGACCTTCCTGACCTTTATTTCCAAAATTAAGACCCACTGAAGAAAAAAAAAATATTAAGGAACAGGACAATGGGCAGACTACAGGGAGGGAATGGGGGTCCATTTCCCAGAAGATGCCCAGGGAGGTGTGAGTTCCATGAGGTCTAGGTAGCCAATGAGCTTTCCAAGAAGGCAGGGTTTCCACAGCAACGTAGAAAGATGCAAGAACCACAGACCTAAAAGGGTCCAGCACACAGAGACCAGGGCTGAATCAGCAAACACCTGCCTGGATTAATGACAAAACGCCGACAATGCCTGGCACTGGGAAACTACTGAGAACTTATGCAGGAGATTTCTGACCACCAAACAGAATGAGGTTTATGATGGAAGAGAAGTACAGAAATAGGAAGTTGTACATGTGTTCTTAGAGGCACTCCCAGTACAGACAGAAAAGCAGACAGGAGAGTGTTTACAGCAAAGAATGCAGGCAAGTAGAAAAAGCAGAGAGCTTTGTCTCCATGTATTTCTCCAGCTAAACACCAGACATACACAATAGTCCAGGAAAGCCAAAGCTCAGCACAAACAGTAGCCACCATTGTTAACAAATGGTCGGACAACTCATTTTTTAACTAAGATATGAATGGAAATTTCCATTTTGAAGAAACATCATAGAAGGCAGTTTTAATTTAGAAGCTCCTAAAAAAATGTCTCCAGGCTATTTTCTACTGAGCAGCATTTCAGCTGCAAACTGAACTGCAATGTTTTAATAGAAATCAGACAGTTGTTGCTTTGAATTAGGCTGTTTTGACAAATTTTGAGTTCCTGTAGCATCAGCTTGGTTTGATTTTCTAAAGCATAACATCTGGCGTGGATCTTTATCTATCACAGAGAAAACTGGATTTTCTTTCAAAATGAAAGCAAAACTGCCACTATTTACATATTTTAAGATCATTTCTGCCCCCTTTCCCTGCCCACCATTCCCTGGCCATGGACTCGGGATGTCTGGCTTGGTTACCTTTATGTTTCTATGGGGTAGACAGTTGGCACTTTCATTATTGCCTTTTAAAAATGAAGAAAGTGAAGCAGAGAAAGATAAAGAAGACAGCATAAAAGAACAAGGGAAAGGCAGAGAAGGAAAGGAAGAGGGAGGGAGACACAGGAGAGCTACATAGGGTGTGAGGACCTCTGGGGAGGGAAGAAGTGATGTTTTCTTCACACACTTTCATTGAGTTTGAAACCTGTTGTTCTAATAACCTACTAATTTTGAGACTTAAAATGCTGGCTAATTTTAACTAATGCATATTATGATGAAATTTAAGGCACATCTAATTGCAGTGGTCCTGGTTGTTGCCCTTGACCTTTGAAGGGATGAATAGATTCCCTGAAGGGCTCCATATATTTCCAAGTCCTGCTAGGTCTAATTCCAGGTCCCATTAAGCCAGTGCTGGAGGCCCAGCATCTCTGCCCACCCCCTGGAAGCCATGAGGAGGAGGCTGCTCCACTGTGGGCTCCACCCGGGGAGGAGGAAACAGAAGCTCCTGTTTCTCTTGTCTCCCATCTGGACCCCAGGCCCAGCTGGATTCTGGGTCTGAAAGCTGGGTCAAGTGGATGGGGCTGAGGGAAGGCATATTGCACACAACCATCACACCACACGCTCTGCACTCTGTCATCTAATCTGCACCATTACACCAAACCATCTCCTCAAAAGGTAAGTAAGAAGCACCTTGAAAACTGTCTTCAGATGAAGCAATACTCTTCCTGTTGCTCTCCCTGGCCCAATCATAGAGGAGGATTCACTCCTGAAAAGTATGGACAGTTCCCTTGGACCAGTCTCACAGTACCTGTCAGAGCCTTTGTGCTGGTCTTCTTGCTCTCCTGGGCTCCTTTCACGCCCCACACTTGGATCGTGTATGCTGTACCAGGCTTCAGGCCTGTCAGAATGGTGCTGCTCTGCCCCTTTGCCACTGGAATCTCCTTGGTCCCTCCATCCGCAGATATGTAGCGTACCATGTACCTGTCAATGGCAGCTCTCACAGGGTCCCAGGAAATGGTGGCTGTGGTCTCTGTCACCCGGTTCGTCACCAGATTTTTGGGGCTATCAATTTCTTTAAAGAGAAATGGCTGAGTTTAGCACCAAAGGATCTCTCCACTCTGATTCTCAGGAATAAGGGTACGGTTCCATTTAAAACAGGGTAAGGCCCCCCAGTTCCATTTTCCAGAGGAACAAGTCACTGAAGATTAAAACTGGAAGGAGTCATATCTTCTATATCAACATGGAAAATTTTTTGTCCCTGTAGTTCCCTCCCAATAACCATAAAAAATCATAACAACAAAATAAGCCATTGAAACTGCTCTTGAAACACCTATTTTTATAACTTTGATGGCATCTACAGGAAGTTACTTCAATGGATTTGAGAGCTAAGTAAGGCCTCACTTCCTCTTGACTTAGGAAAGCACAGAAAAATGGAGCCCCAAGTTGTTCTTCTCTTGTGTTCAAACACCTTTGCTTGGAATTTGGAGCCCCTGCAAGGACTTCTTTTCATGTGCCCCTTCCCTCCTGCACCTCAGACTCTTCTCTACCATCAGACCCAGACAAGCCAGCTCTAGAGTCCCACCTTCCCAGTATCATTGCATTGCTCCACACTCATAACTGACAGACTCAAGAGAATGGTCTGCACAGCTCGACCTCACTCACCTCCCATTCTCTCCTCAAGTCACTCGCATTTCTATCGCACACCACTAAGGCTGCTACTCTAGGTCACCTGTGTTCTAAATGGACATCTTTCTAATGGACACCTGGCATGCACACTTGACTTAAAATTTAGTGGTATCTAGCAGAGTTAATGCACTCTTTCTCCATGGAACACGCTCTGCTCTTGATTTTCATGTCAACATACTACCCTGAGTTTTCTCCATCGACTCCCCTGCCTCCTCCTTGGTCCTTCGTTAGTAACCTTCAAACATCAGTACACCCAAAGCTCTTTCTTTTCCTATTTCTTCACATATCTCCCCAGGAAATCTCCATGTCCATAGCTTGAAATTGTAACTAGATATTATAAGAGCATCAGTTCTGAGCTTGAGGCTTATAACTACTATTGCACATCAACCAATACTGGCCTGTATTAGATGCTCAGTAAGTATTTGTGGAGCTAATAAATGGATCACTCAGTTAACCAAAGAATCTAATAAGTATCTCAAATTTCAATATATAAAATTCTTGACACCCCTCCATGGTCTTCCTTCTCAAACAATGGCACGTAATCTTCCATATTGCTCAAATCATACTTGATTCCCCATTGTCTCACAGATCAATAAGTGCTGCCATTTATATCTCTACAATATATTCTCTGACATCCTCTTTTCTCCATTCCTACCACCACCATGCTTGCTCAAGTCATCACCATCTCTCATGAAAATTTTTATACTAGCTCTTTTACTAAATTTCCCACTTCTATTCTTTTCTCACTTTCATTTATTCTTCTCACTCTGACTTGGAAAATAGTTTTAAATGACTACCATATCATGTCACTCTTCTAATCCATATAGCACTTCCTTCTTTAGGTGCCATATGCTTCTACATGGCCTAACCGTGTGTGTCCTCCCTGCTTTAACTCAGAGTACTTACTCCCTCATCTTCTATTATGCTCCAGCCACACGAGTCCCTGCAGTTCCTTAACTTTCTCATGTCTGTTCCAGCTTAGGACCCCAGTGTGTTCTTCTTACCTGTTATGGTTTATGTCCCCAGACAGTCATGGGGGGGAAATGCTTTTTGGAGGTAGCTGAATCTAGAGTTTGTGACTGGTTGATTGTATACTGCTGGGATTGGGGGATGTGGGTGCTACACCTGCCCTAGGGTGCATAGCCTGCGTACAATAAAGAGAGAAGAGGCTTGCTCTTCCCCTTTTGCTCCTGTTTTTGCTGTCGCCCACCATTACGAGCTGTTACCCTTCTGCCACACCACCCTGCCTTGCAGCCAGCTGATTATGGGACTTGAACCACAAGGAACTGTGAGTTAGACAAACCTTTCCTCTCTTCACTTGTGGGTGTTGGGTACTTCGCTTTAATAACAAGAGGAAAGCAACCAAGACATTACCCATACTAGGAATGGCTAGTTTCTCTTGTCTCTATCTTCCCCTTTTTCTACAGGCACACTGCCCAGTAGATCTCTCTGCAATGCAACAAATACTCTATAATCTACATTGTCCAACATGGCAGGCTTTAGTCACATGTCACTAGTGACCATCTAAAATGTGGCTAATCCAATAGAGAAAATAAATTTTTAATTTAATTAATTAAATTTTAAAAAGTCACACTAACTATGAGTGGCTATCTAATTTAATACAACAGTGAAACAGTTGGAACTATGCTCCTGGTCATCCAGATGAAGGCCTCATTTCCAGCCTCTGTGTAAGGAGGTTAGGTCTGGAACTGTCTTAGACCAGATAGCGCAGTGAGCAGAATGGATGTATGCAGTATACCCATCATACCCTGCCCTTTCCCATGCCTCTGCCCACCAGCTAGCATATAGATGGGGTGTTGCCATGCAAGTAAAGCAACACCTTAAGGCAACTCCTTGGGGGGGGCGGAGAAGACAAGAAGACTGCTTATCCCATATAAGCCCTGGGCCACCAGAGATCAGGACCTCGTATTTTGGGAATGATCCTGATCAGTGCCTATCAACATAAATAAATCTGCTTCAAAATCTTAGGTGCCCTTTTGGTGTTTCTATCTGCCATTGTACCATTATTATTCAAACAACCAACCTTTGGGTATCCACCTCAATGTGTATCCTATTCACCCCACTTAAAAAGCTCATCAGACTAAGTGCCTGCTTTGACAAGCACAGGGACCAGGGTTCGATCTCTGGTCCCACATGTCATGCTAGCCCTGCCCCTGGGGCACACTGAGCCAGTGAACTAGTCCAGGCATGGTAGCGCATGCTTGTATTCCAAGCTGAAAACAGGAGGATCACTATGAGTTCAACTGTGTAGTGAGGCCATTTACTAAATATATAAATGAAAAAAGTAACTATCCTTATGTTTTATTCTCTATCTATGCTGCTATGACCTCCTTTATAGAATTTATCATAATTGGTAGTTATAAATTTGTTCTCCTGCATCTCTCCCATTGGACTTCATGAGACTATAGATCACATTTATTTTGCAGAGCACTGCATCCCCAGGCCTGTATTTAGCAGATGTTCAGTACAAGTTAGCTGCATACTGAGCCCAAGAGTCCAGCATCATAGGTTAACACTTGAAACTTTATACTATATAGTATCTATTAAGTCAAGCCCATGTAAAATAACCTGCCACAAAACAGTTCTCTAATTCTATAACTTTAAGAATTTTATATGGCTTTCACATTATTTAGTATAATTTTCTACTGCTGAGAGGCACAAAGCCTGAGAAAGAGTTTAAAGACATTAGTAGGCCCACTCGGCATAGGGTCTAGTACTATGCTTTGTTCTCTTTTTAGGTGAAAGAAAGGTTTTAAACAGAAACTCAGCTATGGTTTGAGTCCAAAACCCATGATGAAATTTAATTGCCATGAAAACAGTAATCAGAAATGGAATCCTTGATATGTGATTTGCCACATAGGCTCTGCTCTATTGCTGGATTAATGCCACTACCACAGGAGTGGCCTTCACTTGCCTTTCTGCCATGTCATGAGCAGTATGAAGACCTGTACCAGAAGCCGGCACCAGACCCTTGAACTTCTCAGACTGCAGAGCTATGAGCAGTCCAACTTGTGCTGTTCGTCATTTACATAACCTGTGGTATTCAGTGTTAGCATAAAACGTACTAAGGCTCACGCCTAGCAGCAGCTGTGTCACCATTCAACAGCATTAATTACTCCAGCCCGCTCTTCTCTCCCCTCTTCTCCTATTATGTGGTGAGGTAAGAAAAAAGAAACAAAACTTGACACCCCCCAAGATTTAGCAGGGTAGATGTTACATTTCCAAGAAGCATTACATTCCCAGATACCGCTTACCTGTGGGGGCCTTCGTGTTGGCCTTCTTGCTGTTCCGGTTGCCCTTCTGGGCCCACACTTGGACAGTGTAGTCAACACCCGGCCTCAGGCCAGTCAGGACAGTGCTGGTCTTCTCCTTCTTCACTGGAATCTCCCTGGTCTCTCCATCGGCAGAGGTGTAACGCACCATATACCTGTCAATGTTGGCCTGCACTGGGTCCCAGGAGATAGTGGCCGTACTCTCTGTTACCTGGTTGGTTACCAGGTTTTTGGGGCTATCAATTTCTAAAAGGAAAATTACTAATTAATATGTGCTATAGATAGGCCCAGGGTGCAGCAACTGGCAGCCATGTTGCCCAGGATGAAGCCTGCATGTTTTGTGGGTTTTCCATCTCTTGTGTTCTTTTCTGTTTTGTAGCTGTTTCATGGACATCCATCTTCTCTCCCCAGAAGTACTTGTCTCCTCAAGGAGAAAGCACAATTGAGCAAAATCTGAAGATCTGGGCTGTATTACCTCTACCAAAATTTTAACAAAACAAATCTCTCTAGCCATCTAGTAAGACATGGAGCCCTCTCCCTGTGCAAGGCATGCTCTAGGCAGGGTGTAACATTCAAAGGCAAAGGCAACCTGGGCTCTGATTATAAGGAGCTAACAATTTCTTGTCTACTCATGGCAACAAAGCCTCTCATTTCATATTTAAAAAATTCTAAAACACAAATCCAGATGTAAGCTCTGAGAAGAACAGGGCTGCCTCCCACTGCCCCCTGTGCTTCCAGGCCACAGGGCAAGATGGGGTACACGAAACCTGCTCAGTACCTATTGTTAAATAAATCTGAAAAAATTTAAATCCTTTCTAAGCAGTTTTCAGCATACATGGATTCACTGACCATGCTGACTTGCTGATTACAACAATGTACAAAATACAACCATGTACCTCTTTCATAATAGTAAGATATGAATGTAGCACAAAAATTATCCTTATCCTCAAAACTCTGGACCACTTGTATTTTGCCACTCTACAGAGAAAAATAAATGTCTCTCTTGCTTAAGTAACTCTTAGTAGATGTTTCTGTCAATTACTACTTACCCCATACAACCTAACAAACATCACTACATCATTATTATTCTTTATACCAATATCATATACATATTATCCATAGAGCTTATCATTATTTATAAATACAAATACATTTTGTAAATTATGATCAATTCATACTAAAGCAAGCCAATGTACACTTACTTTCTATAGATATCAAATCTGTATTTTTATAGTGAAATCACAAATATGCCATTGCCAGTAGTATTTTTCAGCTTCCATTCCCACTCACAAGCTCACTAAGAGACCATCAATACTGTCTTCAGCAAAAGATTCATACTATATACTTAAAAGAGGTTTTGATAAAGACGGTTTTCCAAAAAGAGTTTAGAGAATGTATAAAGACCTAGCTATGAACTACAGAAATCAGATAAAGGGCAGTGGGGAGGGGTGTGTGTAATTGATAATGAAGGAATACCATCCTGCCAGTACATACATCATAGATGCCTGCCTATGTCACAGGAGGAAAACAGAACTTGACTTCCTGTGAGTTTTAGCATGACAGGTATTATATTTCCAAAGAATAACATCTGTTACCTGTGGGGGCCTCTGTACTGGCCTTCCTGCTCTCCCGGGCCCCCTTCTGGGCCCACACATCCACCTTGTACTCCACACCTGGCCTCAGGCCCGTCAGAACAGTGCTTCTCTGGTCCTTCCCCAACAGAAATTCCCTGGTCTCTCCGTCAGCAGAGGTGTAGCGTACCACGTATCTATCAATGTCAGCCTCTACCGGGTCCCAGGAGACAGTGGCAGTGTTCTCTGTCACCTTGTCAGTCACCAGGTTTTTCGGGCTGTCAATGTCTAAAAGAAAAAGTGATCAGTAAAAACCTCCAGAGGGTACCAAACAGTAAGATCATTAAGCTTGAGCTAAGATAATTTTTTACATCTCATGTGTTGGTTCTTAGTTGCTTCATGGACACAGACTCTGTCTCCATAGTGGATTCCTGGATCTTCAAAGAGGAAGCACAGGACCACATGCTGGGGGCCCACATCCAACTCAGAGGGCCTGAGTTCTAGGCTCAGGCCAACAGGCAGATCTTAGGAGCAAAAGCTCCCAGTTTATAGCAAGCAGACCATAGATCTTATCCTAGATCTGCCATTAGCTAGCCATGACCTTAAACAACTCAGATGCCTCTGATATACTTTTGTTTGGCCACCTGAAAATGTGGGCCTTAGGCTCAGGTAGATGCTAAGGTCCCACAATATTCCATGAATTTTTCCTGGATCCAATATCATGAATCTCTGACTACCTGTGTGACATGTAGAAATCACGCACCTCACTGTATTAGAGGATTCTCAATTGCAAAGTGGGAATATTGATTCCTGTTCTACTGATTCGATGAGAGGCATATAAAATGGCATAATCCAAATGCAAACATTCTGCCACTTCCTCAGAGATTAAGATTGAACCACTACATGATCTAGTAATTCCACTCATAAGCATATCTCTCCATACAAAAACTGGTATAAAAATGTTCATATTCATGATGTTCTAAAAATGTTCAAATGTTCATAATTTCTAACAATAGCAGAAGCATGGAAACAACTCCACTGTCCAACAACTGATGAACTGATAAAGAAAATGGGGCACATCCTTACAATGGATTCATTTATAATAAAATTAAGTGCTGATAAAAGTTACAACATGGATGAACCTGGAAATATTACACTTCTTGAAGGAAGCCAGTCACAAGGATTATTCACAGTATGAGTGTGTATGTAGTAGATGCCTATCTAGAACAAGAAAATCTATAGAGACGGATGGCAGCTATTACCTAAAGCTGGAGGCCACAGGGATGAGGAGTGACTGGTATTGAACAGGATTTTTCTTTTGGTAATAATGTGCTCTGAAATTGATAATGCTAATAGTTGAACACCTCTATGCTATGCTCTGCTATACTATACCTATTTATATAAACTTTTAAAGGGTGGATTATTAAGATGTATGTAGCTAACATGCAGATATGGCTTCTCCTAACGGAAGAGGAAGGAAAAATGAAAAACTTTAAAACTATGGGCCTTTACATCACTGCAGTCATAAGATTCTCAGGGCAGAATACACAGTGGTCAAAGGGAGTATTCACTAAGAAAACAATGACCCCTTTTTGTTCTGAATGGGATCACAATAAAAGACATTTCCCGAAGGAAATGTGTTATAGTTCTCAGATCCTGACAAGAACATCGTTCCTTCTTATCTCTTCCATTTAAAGGAAAATATTTTGAGAAAAATATTTTGAGCACAAAGACAATGCAAACTTGGAGACAGTGGGAGGGTGTGGCCAGTCACAATTAATCTTAGGAGACCAAAACAAATGAGGTTTATATCCTTACTTCGTATTAAAGGTACTAAGGGATGGTGTGAGTAGTATGACAAAATAAAGATTTAGAGTGACAGGTGTCACATTCCCAAAAAACAACGTCCATTACCTGTGGGGGCCATGGTGTTGACCTTCCTGCTCTCCTGGGTCCCCCTCTGGGCCCATAGCGCCACCTTGTACTCCACTCCTGGCTTCAGGCCCGTCAGGACGGTGCTGCTCTGGTCCTTCCCCACCGGAATCTCCCTGGTCTCTCCATCAGCAGAGGTGTAGTGCACCACATACCTGTCAATATCTGCTTCCACTGGGTCCCATGAGACAGTGGCAGTGTTTTCTGTCACCTGGTCAGTCACCAGGTTTTTGGGGCTGTCAATATCTAAAAGGAAAAGTGCTGATCAATGCAAACCATCCACAGGCACCAGGGAGTAAGGCTGTTTTGCTTAAGCTGAGGCATTTTCCTGTAGTCAGCAATTTTCTCATCTCAAAGTTGTCTTTTTCTAGTTTTGTGGAAATGCACCTGTCTCTCTAGCTGGGCTCTTGGATTCTCAAGAAGTCAGCCCAGGACCACATCTTTTTGGGCATCAGATCCACAGCTGGAAAAGCTGAGTTGTAGGAAGCAAGAGACAGAGCTGGAGGCAGAAAGCCCCGTGGGTTAGCACCAGCAGACTGTACATCTCACCCTAATTCTGCCCTTGGCCGGCTGCAGCCTTGATTGACTTGGGCTTCTGACTGCACATTAGCTTCACCACCAGGGTTGTGGGCTTTAGATGATACAGATGTTCAGGTACCAAATATGCCATGATTATTTGATGACTCAAACCCCAGGAATCATCACCTAGGTGAGTCATATGTAAAATCATACACTTAGCTATAGTTAGGCATTCTTTACTGCAAAATGGGGATACTGATTCCTGCTCTACTGACTCAACGAATCTATCTGAGACCAAGCAGTGAAAAAAAACAATCCTCATTCCTTGCTGGTAGGCATGTAGAATGCTACAACCACAACAATGGAAACAGTGTGGCAATTCCTCCAAAGTTCAGGATGAAGTACAAATGAACCGGTAGCTCTAGTTTTAGAGAAATGAAGATACATATGCATCCAAAACCTTGCACATGGTAGGGGTTAGAGTATAGTTCTGTGGTACAGCACTTGTCTGGCATGTACCAGGTATGGGTTCAATCCTCCATACAGCAAAACAAAGCACACAAATGTTCCAGAATCATCATTCACAGTAGCAAATAAGTGAATAAATAGTATAACAACTGACAAATTGATAAGGAAACTAAGGTATTTCCATACAGTGGAATATTGACTTACAATAAATTAAAGTATTGATATCAGTTTCAACATAGATGACCTGGAAAATGCTATGCTTTGTGAAAGAAGCCAGTCACAGAGGCATCTATAAATCTCTATGTGTTAAATGTCCTGGACAGGTGAATCTATGGAGACAGACAGCCATAGTGACTGAGGGCTAGAAGGAGCAAGGATAGCGCATGACTGGTAACAGATCTGTAAACTTCTGTTTAAGAAGTTACTAAACCCAGTGCATTGCAGACTTTAAAAGGATGGATTTTACAGTATGTATAAATATCTTAATAAGGCTGTTCCTAACTAAGGAGGGAAGATAAATGAAAACCTTCAAACCTGTGAACTGTTACTATATATCATGGCAACCATGCGATCCTCAGAGTAAACACACAGTACTCAGAAGAGTATTATTCATGAAGAAAGAAACAACCTCTTTTTGCTCCAAATAGGTGCCAGGAAAAGGCATCACCCTAAAGTACACAGTTCACAGATCCCAACATGAATATGTTTTCCCTTTAAGGGAGATATTTTGAGACAGACCAGAAAGGAAACAAAATTGGAGAAATACTGAGTGAGTATGCCCCATCACCATAGTCACAGAAGGTTAAAGAGTGGGGCTGCTATAAGGTCCTTAGTATATACTAAAGGTATTAAAATTATGAGTAGTTTGGCAAAAGCTTTCTATCCTGATCTTTCTAAACTAATCACTGGTTTCTGTCAATCTCACAAAAGGAACACCAAACTCAGTCTTCCACAGACCTAGCAAGACAGGTGTTACAGTTCCATAGAACAATGCCCATTACCTGTGGGGGCCTTGGAGTTGGCCTTCCTGCTCTCCCGGGCCCCCTTCTGGGCCCATACATCGACCTCGTACTCCACACCTGGCCTCAGGCCCGTCAGGACGGTGCTGCTCTCATCCTTCCCCACCAGAAATTCCTTGGTCTCTCCATCAGCAGAGGTGTAGCGCACCACATACCTGTCAATGTCAGCCTCCACTGGGTCCCAGGAGACAGTGGCAGTGTTTTCTGTCACCTGGTCAGTTACCAGGTTTTTGGGGCTGTCAATTTCTAAAAGAAATAGTACTCATCAATATACACTGCTAATAGGCTCCAAGAGTGAAGCTATTTTGCTGTCACTGAAATAGTTTCCTGCATTTCTTGATTTCGCCTCTCCTATGTTGGTTTTCAGTTGCTCCATAGACACAGACTCTGTCTTTGAAGCAGCCTCTTAGATCCTCCAGGAGGAAGGGCAGGTCCCATCCTGCCAAGCATCACATCCACAGCTGGAAGCTGACTTCAAAGCCCAGGCCATCAGACCAGAGGTCTCACTCCCACTCTCCCCTCAGCCAGCCGCTCCCAACTGGCTGTAACCTCAGACAACTTGGCTAGCTCTAACCAAACCTGCTTTCCTATCTGGGTACGTGGGCCTTAGATGGAATAGAATTTAATATGGCATAGTATTTCATGGATCAAACTCCATTAGACATCAGCTAGCTATGTAATTTTGGGAAATCGTGCACTTCACCATATTTGAGGATTCTCAACAGAAAAATAGTGATAGTCATTTCTATTCCACCAACTCAACAAATTCTTCTGATGACCAAGTAAATGAAGAAGGTAACTTTCCTTCATTTCTGGTGGAAATGTAAAATGATTCAACTGCTTTAAAACTGTTAGTGCTTCAAAAATTAAAGGCTGAATTTCTAAATAATCCTCTAATTCCACTCAGGCATACACTTAAGAGAAATGAAGGTGTATGTGCACACACAAAGCTTGTACACAGCCACTCATAGTATCTCTATCAGCAGTAGCCAAAAATTGGAGACATTTCAGATGTTCGATAGATCATGAAGATGGATATATCCATACAATGAAATATTAATTCACAATAAAATTGAATACTTATATATGCTAAAATATGGATGAACATAAAGAATATTATGCTTCATGAAAGAAAGTCACAAAAGGCCACATACGATATGAACCCAGTCATATGAAATGTCCTAAACAGAAAGACCTATAGCTAGGTAGCAGATGTTACATAGGGCTTGAAGGAGGACAGTTAAGAAAAGACCTGTAACGGGGCTGAGCCTGCTCTGGATGATGAAAATGCTTTGAAATCTATAGTGATAACTGTTATCAAACTGAGTGAATATGCACTGAATTTTACATTTAAAGAGGGTGGATTTTAAGTGTGCAAACACATCCTGATGTTGTGCTCAACAACTGAGGAATAGAAATAAAAAGGCTTTAAACTTGTGAGCTGTTACTGAATATCCTATGTAACCATAGGTTTTTCAGGGAGGACTCCACAGAATCCAAACTCTGCCTTTTTCCACAGAGATTCCACAGAGAAAGAGCTATTTCCCCAAAGCAGTTAGGTTACAGATCCATACATATGTGGTTTCTTTATAAATGTTGTCTTTCAAAAAGAAATATTTTGAGACTGGACAAAAAAGCAAATACACAGTTGGAGGACTGGTGAATAGATCAATGACAACTTTTATAAAACTAAAGTATGAAGTCCATATTTTGGGTCAGTGTGTTAAAGGGTAGTGAGGGGTAGGGTGCGTAGTATAGCAAAGTGTACAACCCCATTGATTCGTACCAACATCACAGAAGAAATACTTGAGCCCCTACAGGCTTAGCATAAAAGGTGTCACATTTCCAAAGAATAATATCCATTACCTGTGGGCGCCTTGGTGTTGGCCTTCCTGCTCTCCCGGGCCCCCTTCTGGGCCCACACATCCACCTCGTACTCCACACCTGGCCTCAGGCCCATCAGGATGGTCCTGTTCTTGTCCTTTCTCACTGGGACTTCCCTGGTCTCTCCATCAGCAGAGGTGTAGCGCACCACATACCTGTCAATGTCAGCCTCCACCGGCTTCCATGAGACAGTGGCAGTGTTTTCTGTCACCTGGTCAGTCACCAGGTTTTTGGGGCTGTCGATATCTAAAAGGAAAAGTGCTGATCAATACAAACCATCAGCAGGCACCAAGATCTAAGACCATTTTCCCTCCACTGAGACATTTTCCTGCACCTGTAGTCTTATCTCATAGCTCAGTTTTTAGTAGCTCTACGGACAAGGAGCTTCTCTCCCCAGCTAGGTTCTGAGATCCCAAGGAAGCAGCTCAGGACAATGGTGTGAGTGCTGTACCCACAGCTGGGGCAGCTGGGTTCAGCCAGCACAAGGGTCTTATTATCCCACCTCTGCCCTCAGCCAGTTGTGGCCTTGGACAATTCAGCTGCCTCGTGTCTGTGGCTTAGCTGCTTCTTTTCCAAAATCTGCAGCTGGATGGACTTTTAGGCTGATTCTGTACTAACATTCTAAGCATGCATCTACTTTCATAAATTGCTGACTTGTTTATGACCTTGGGCAAATTGTTTCAGTTTACTTCTATATTTGTAAAAAAAGAACATTTAATAGTTATTGTATATAGCTCTCTAGTTAGCTCTGGAAATTAAGATTTTAAAATGTCACATAGAAAAGGGACTTTGAAAAATGTTGAATTATTACAGCATTCGCTGTTCTGAAGCCATGGAATTTTCACTCCATAACTCAAATTGTAATCAAGGGTAAACTAGCCTCTTTTCATCAATTTCCTCCATAGGAAAAAAAAATAAAGGGTGTGGGATGTGGTATTAACCTTCATATCCTGCATAGTTGTACTGTGTGAGCTAACAGTGTCTCTCTTAGGGCTGTGCTTGGCACTGACTAGTGACTGAACTACCATTATTAGTGAGACCAATTTCTCAACATTTTGTAAGTACATGGTATTAGGCTCCTGTATGCCACACACAGGGCAGGTGCTCACAAATGTATTTTACCAAGAAAATAGCACCTTTCTTTTTTCTAAATAGTTCATCACAAAAGCCATTTTCCTAAAGTCATCTGCTCATAGGTCCTATTACATATATTGGTTTAGGCTATGACTTCAAGAAATTGGATATCCAATTCCAACCTGAGGGTTCCAACCAAGGCAGGGTCAATAGTCTCACGCTCCTTGGCGGAGCAACTATCTCTGGCCCATGAAAGAGCTGGAGAGGCCAGTAAGGAAGGCTTAAAGAATTTCCTGGAAAGAGTTCTATGGGTGGTCCCACAAGTGGGAACCAAACCTTAAATACAGTATCAACGTGGTCCCTGATGGAGACTATCAGTCTGTAGAGCAAGAGATCTCAGTAGGTGTGGTTTGCAATGTCTGAAGACAACTCTGATTGTCACAGCTCAGCGCAGTACAGGGAGTCTACTGACATCTAATAGATAGGCACCAGGGATGCTGCTAAACATCCTGCAGTGCAAAATAAAAGTTCCTACAACAGAGAAGCATCCACCTGAAAGTGTCAGTAGTGTCAAAGTTGAGAATTCCTTCCTAAAGCTTGGGGATCATCCTGAGCTAGTGCACTTTAGGGTGATGCATCCCTAAACTATCTCTGGTGAGAGAACTTCTGGCAGCTCTAATGTAGGAAAAGAAGCTGGAGCACTGCAAGAGAACCTGTCCATGCAGCTGAATGAGTAAAGGATACACATGGTTCCACATAGACCATTCTGTCCACATCCCAAGGGGCCAGATGCAGGCCAAGCAGAGGGGAGCTTGCCTGCCTTGACCTAGAAGCTGCTCTTGGGGCCCATTTGGAGGAGCAAGATGACTCCATTAAAGCTGCTGGGGTAGATGCCCTCCCTGTATGTGTTAAAGAAGAGGAACAAGAGACCAGGGGAGATATCATTGGCCCAGAGTGCCGTTACAGTGACAGACCCCAGAGAAAGACAAGCACAAGGGTACTCCATGAGAGAGTCAGCTTTCATCCTTTAGGGTCCCACAGCAGGCCCGCAGCAGCTGTGATTATTATTTGCTGACCATGATCCTCCACAACTCCTGCCTGGTCCTCCCTCATAATCCTTGTCATGGTCTATGTCTAAAATGACTTCCCAAACCTCACATGTTCAGAGGTGGGACCTGGTCAGAAGTAGCCTAGAGGAATGACCTAGAGTGGTATGTTCTTGTATCTGGCTCCCTTCTTTGCTCCTCATTCTTCTTCCCCTTCTCTCTTCTTCTCCTCTGTTATTTTTCTTCCTTCCTTCCTTCCTTCCTTCCTTCCTTCCTTCCTTCCTTCTTTCCTTCCTTCCTTCCTTCCTTTATCCCCCCACAACTCTTCTCTCCCTTGCCCCTCCTCTTTCTCCTTGCTGGTAAGCAGCTCTCCTCCACCCTGCTGTCTCTGTCTCAGAGCCAGATGACCAGGGACATAAACCTCCAAAACTGTGAGCCAAGATGACCCTCTTCTCCTATAAATTGTTGGTGTCAGGTATTTTGTCCTAGTGATGCAAAAGTGACTAATACAGAAAATTGATGCCAAAAGTCCAGTCAGTGCTATGGATTGTACCTGACCATGTAGCTTACAAGCTTTTGGAACTGATTTAAAGGAGTTTGGTAGGTATTCAGGATGAAGGTTAAAGAAGCACTATAGTGATGTAAGTGGACGATGCTAGTAAGAGCTCAGAAAGCCAAAATGCTACCAGGAATATAGACAGTAAGGGCCAGACCAGAAGGCTTCAGCAGAGGACAAGGACTTCATTGGCAACTGAACAAAGGCCTCATGTGTAAATCTCTGGTAAAAATTTTGTCCTAATTTTGCTCACATTCTGACTTTGTGGGAAAGTAGATTAAGGGCAATTATACCTGATGTAGCAGACAAAATGCCAAGGTAGCCCAACATTCAGAGTATGACACGGGTACTGCTTGGTCCTTTCAGTTAGATTTATAGTGAGAAACAAACAAAATCAGAGATAAATGATTTGAAAATTCTGCAGTTTCATCAGAAAGAAAGCACCTGCAAATGAGACTGATGGTTGATGAAAAGCTTAGCAATAAAAAGAAGCTAAGTGCTTTCTACCAGGACAGTAGGAAAGATGGTTAAAGTAATTGGCCAGAACTCATCCTTCAAACGCTCAAGGTTGTAGGAGGGTGAGCTCTTTTGCAAGTCCTTGCTTTGAGAAAAAAGGCCCAGGATGCTCTGTTCATTCAGAGTTCTCCAGAAAGGTGTCTCCCTACACCCAGCTGTCTCTACACTGGCTGCTGCATCAAAGGAAGCCAGATTACTCCTTGAGATGACAGCAAACGTTGGTGCTATCTATGTGCTGCTGGTTTTTCAGGCATATAGTATGCAAGGATTATGGGGTCATGGAAGCTTCCACCAGATTTCAAAGGAAGGCTTGAGAAGGTAGCCAGTGTGCCCCTGAGAGGGCAATGTGTGAAGCTATGAGAAGAAAGCTGAAGGTGCAATGGAAACCGTAGGATGTTGGATATTTGGGATACATGAATTACCTGGTGAGGAAAGCCACACGCAGAAGGCAAAGCCAGGGTAAGAAAGAGGCCATGTGGGCTGCAAATCAGCAAGGCCTTGGGACAGCACTGCTCACACCCTTCGGAGCACACTTCACCTCAACTTGCCCAGGTTCTTACCACCAAGCTGCAGGACTCAATGCATGTGCTGCTGGGTTTCATTCGGGCTTTGGTTCCATGCCACTTTACCCTCATAGTCCTCATCTCTGGAGTGGGACCGTATACCCTGTGCAGTTGTACACTGAAAGTATTCAACTTTCTTTTTTATCTTGTATTATAGCTCACAGCTAAGAGCTTGCCTTGTGTCTCAGAGGAGACTTAGACTTTTCAGCAATGCTGCACTGTTAAAACTTTGTTAACTTTTAGAGATGGAATAAATGTATAATGAGACAGACATGAGCTGTAGGGGGACACAGTGGAATGTTATGATTTACATATAAAATGACTTCCCTCCAAAAAAAAGTCTTCAGTGCAGAGGTAAGGCTTGGTCAGAATGGACTGGTTACTTGGGGAGTAACCTACAAAGGTAACTTATTTTCCCTAGTCTGTCTCTGTCTTTGTCTCTGTCTGTCTGTCTATCTGTCTGTCTGCCTCTCTCTCTCTCTCTCTCTCTCTCTCTCTCTCTCTCTCTCTCTCTCTCCCTCCCTCCCTCCCTCTCCCTCTCCTTCCCCCCCCCTTCTCTCTCTGCATCCTGGCTGCCATGGGTGAGCTGCTCTACTCCTCCATTCACCATGCTATTTCTACCTCATAACCAGCCAATTGTGAACCAAAATCTCTGAATGGTGAGCCAAGATAAACTTTCCTTCCTTTAAGTTGCAAGTGTTAGGTACTCTGTCCCTGCAACAAGAAAATGATTAATACAATCCTTCAACCCTCTCCTCCTAATGCCTGGATTCTTTTCCTCCTCATCCTCTTCTTCATGCCTACCTCTATACCTTCTGACCTTGGACTTCCCCTCAGTTTATATCACCCAGCTGAGCCAAACACAAATGGGTGTTGAAACTGCACTTAGAAAACTAGAAGAATAGTGCTCAGAGTACAAGCAGAAAGACAGGAAACTGACCCATCCCTCCTCATGCAGCAGGCAGTTAGCACTTAAATGATGAACTGTCTATGAAGAATGGAATATACACGGAACTGGATGGTACTAAAAAGAAGTACACATTTGGAGGAACTATATTTGTTTGATTTTAGCTAACAAAAAAAAAAAAAAAACCCTATAATGTTTTTAACTTTAAAATTCATCCAAAACGCAAAAATAAAACAAACACCCTACAAAGGGTTTTAGTAGGTGGAAGGTTACAAAAAGTTGGGTTTTGATCATAATCCTCAAGTCTGGCTGTCTTGGTATGACAGCTGCCTATGCTTTCTCATATTTATTTTTACCAAAGCAAAGAGGCAAAGAACAAGGGACCAAGAGAAATAGCCATCACTCATTAGAGACCAGGATTAGAGAACATTATGTGAGACACACTTCAAGAGAAGTCATGAAGGAAGTGAGAGGCACCTAATTCATTATGGAGAGATACAGCCTCTAAACCACAAATGCCCCTGTCTGACAAGCAGACAGTGAGTTCAGCAGTGACACAGTGATAACACACACTCCGTTACCTGTAGGGGCCTGCGTGTCAGCCTTCCTGCTCTCCTGGGTCCCCTTCTGGGCCCAAACGTGGAATGTGTACTCCATGCCTGGCCTCAGGCCTGTCAGGACGGTGCTCCTCTGATCCTTCCCTACTGGAACCTCCTTGGTCTCTCCATCAGCAGAAGTGTAGCTCACCACGTACCTATCAATGGGGGCCTGCACTGGGTCCCAGGAGACAGTGACCATATTCTCTGTCACCTGGTCAGTCACCAGATTTTTAGGACTGTCAATGTCTGAAAGAAATAGGTTGGGAAAAGCCTTGGCTCAGAAGCTATACAAAGCACTCCCACCACCCCATGATCCTGATTTTCATCTTCTACAGTTAGCACAGACCAAAAGGATTCCCATCCTGGATCTCTAGTTGGAGTCAAGGGGAAAAATAGCCTTTGGTTCCCAATTTCAAAAGAGGAATTGTTACAAACTTGGTTACCCTTTTCTTACAAAATGGTTACCCGTTCTTAGCTTTAAGCTCCTTAAAATGTAGGAGGAACAATGCCTTCTTAGAAGAATAAAGAATATCAAGATTGGCCATTTCACATGAGGATACCTAATTTTTTACTTTATCAAGAGATATTTCACTGATGAGCACTTTGAAGTATTATGACCAACATTGCAATAACCAGATCCTATATCTTGGCCATAGATGCTAAAAGTACTGCTTTTATTCCACTTTGCCTCTCCCTTCTGGTGGCCAAGTGATTTCATGAACCTCATCAGCAGCAGGGAAAATCAGCCCACAGAGAACTCTTCTCAAACTTCCTGCCAGCCATGTATCTTTAAGATTCTAATTACAGGGGCTGGGGAGATGGCTCAGTAGCATAAACACTTCCCTGGCAAGCACAAGGGCCTGAATTCAGTCCCTGGTTCTGCCAAAAAAAAAAAAAAAAAGCTTCTAATTATAGAATCTCTCATCTCAGGCCAAACCTTTGCTACCATGAACAATTCATGCATTCAAACTTCCATTTCAATGGGCCATATCTCTCTGGTTACCTGTAGGGGCCTGGGTGTTGGCTTTCTTGCTCTCCCGGTCCCCCTTCTCGGCCCACACGTAGACTTTGTACTCCACACCTGGGCTCAGGCCGAGTAAGTCAGTGCTGGTCTGCTCCTTCGCCACTGGAACCTCCTTGGTCTCTCCATCAGCAGAGATGTAGCGTACAACATACCTGTCAATTTCAGCCTCCACTGGGTCCCAGGAGACAGTGAGTGTATTTTCTGTTACCCGATCAGTCACCAGGTTTGCTGGGCTATCAATTTCTTTAGGAAAGATACAAGAGAAGAAGGTAGCTCTTACCACAGTGGAGTTCCTAAAAGGCCAGCACAGGTACAGCCAAAATGATGACCTCGATAAATTTCATTCTGCTATATGCCCATGATTTGGATGAATTATAGGTTTAATTAAGCAAATGTTCAAAAATTCCAAAAATGGGTTATTCACACTTAATAAGAAGTAGTTTTCAAATCAAGCCAGTATACAGAAATGGTCTAAACTTTTCCCACAAGTTGCTTTTGAATAAAAAGAATTGATCTTCACATACAAATTTCTCCTTTACCCAATATTTATATAACATACTTTCATTCACTTCTTAATTCTTTGGACCCGAACACAATTATATTTCAATAAATCTCTGCATCTGATCTAATATGAGGTATGATATTTTTAAAAATCCAGTGAAAATGCTGTTCAGTGCCACCCAACCAGAAGATAGAGATCTTCAATATGAGAATGGGTGCTTCAAACCTTAGTGTGTGACAAGTTCAGTCCAGCCAATCAGTCTTGAGCTACAGTTGAGAGAAGGTACACTTTAAAGTGTGCCATAAAGCACGAATCTCAAACAAAATGTTATCATGAAATTGTGCCCGTTTCTATTGGGCTTGCACCATCCTACCACTTCTGATCTCAGTTTATTTTAAGAAATATCATCATGGGAAAATAAACTTATTTTATGATTATAATCCAAAGACCAAGATTCAGAATGAAATTCATCCAGTTATTGGGTAAAAAAAAAAAAACCCACAACAATCAAGATCCAAAATCAAAGGGATGTTGATTGTGTTTTCTGGCCATGATGAAATTGTGTGAGCTGAATTTGT
This sequence comes from Ctenomys sociabilis, assembly GCA_004027165.1. NCBI lineage: Eukaryota > Metazoa > Chordata > Mammalia > Rodentia > Ctenomyidae > Ctenomys > Ctenomys sociabilis. The sequence goes on from PVKA01003022.1 coordinate 40,006, forward strand.
ACCCAGGGACACTATAGTACACTCTGAATAGTATAAGGGACTTTTTTTTTTGGGGGGGGGGGTACCAGGGATCGAACTCAGGGCCTTGTGCTTGCCAGGCAGGCACTCTCACCACTGATCTATATCTTCAGCCCCAGTATAAGAAATTATTAGAGAATATGAGAAACATTGTGTGTTAAAAAAAAAAGTCTGAGAAATGGGCAAATGGCTTCATCCTCCATCACAATACTGATGTCACCTCTGGTATGGAAGTTTCTGGCTAACAAAACACTACAGCGAGTCCTCATCGACCTCATTCCCTGGATCTGGCCCTGTGTGACTTCCAACCCCTCCCCAAATGACCATGTAAAGTAAATGTTTTAAACCAATTCAGGACCTTGAGGAAGCCACACATGTACAACTAAAGACCCTAATGACAGAGGACTTCTATGTAAGGACACACTGGAGGCTTTTATAAGTAGATGGATGCAACCAGAGACCACACTCATAAGTGAAATAAACCAGACACACCTGTGTAAACATCGCATTGTCTCCCTACTGTGAGAAGTATAAAGAATAAAGAGTAAATGAGATCCAAAAATGCATAGTAGATATTGTAAGATGGGAAGAAACTAAAAAAGGACAGAGCAGCTGGGATAGGGGAATGAACAAGCAAAGCCATCTGATAGCTAAGATAGTTATAGTACTAATTTCTCTTCATTCATTGAAAAGAAAGGTTTGTGTTAATAGTTTAGACAATTAAATGCTGATATCTTGTACGCTGAGTAACTAAGTTAAAGATAACAATATGCAGTATATTAGCTATTGTTACCCTCCTATTATCTTGTTTTCAAATTTTGTGTTATTTTTTTTTCTCTAAAATAAAAAACAAGAGGACTTCTATAGCTGCTTCAGAAAGTGGCGAGAATGACAGGCTAGGTATGTTTGAAGTGGGGAAGAGCCCCGAGGGAGATCCAGGGCAATAGTCTTTTACTATAATAATTTTTTTCAAACTTAGGCATTTACCATATGTTCTGGTCACACCTAGCATTTCTTCTATAAAGAAAATACCCTGTGAGTAAGAGCTGTCAGTTCTTTCCACATAAGAATTTTATCTGTTTTTAGAGATCTGGGAGAGTCTTAAATTGATGTTATCTGAGATCTAGACCAATAAAGATAAATCCTACTTGTGAACTCTAGGGTTCTATGACTCAGTTGGGTCAGAGCTTGGCCTCTGCCATGTACTACTTACCTACATGCAGCAGATTATATAATTTAAGTCTGTTTCTTTGCTTCACAAGGAAGGAAGTGTTACTGCCTACCTCGGAGGCTATGGTGAGTACTAAAGGAGATAGTGCATTGTAAATGTTTATATGAGTCGTTAGTATAACGGCATTTGGCGCATGTGATGACAGTATTCTCAAAGCATACACCCTGGGAGAGCAGAACATAATTCAGGTCATTTAGTATACAGTAACAAAATGATATGTCATTATTACCCTGTTTCAAAGACCAACTCTAACAGAACCTGAGCTCTCTGGAAAAGCAAATGTGCTCCCAACCTTCATTCGCCGATCAGGGCGGCCCAGCCTGGTGGGGTACACAGGCAAGGGGGAGGACAGACTTCAGGATAACAGAATTCACAGTACACTGCAGACCTCTGCGATGCAGGGACAAAGCCCTAAGCTCCTGAGGCTCTGGGTTGGTTTTAGTGCTCCAGCCTCAGCCTTCTCTCTTGAACAACTTCTCAGATCTGCGCGCCACAAAAAGCACTCACAATTCTCTCACCTGCCACATTCTCACGCCTCTGTGCTTCCTCTGTTCACACCACCCTTCCACGAGATGTGCCCTCCCCTCACGGCCTGCCATGACCTCTCTCGCATCTCAGGCATTTGTTGCTACCTCTTTCCCCTAGGTTCCCACAGCTGCAGGAATATCTCTTTCCTTTGAACATAACTTCGCATACTTCATATTTCTTTGCTAGTCTTCTCTAGCAAAGGACTGTGAACTCTGGGAAGAAGACACAGGCATGAACTCCCTTCATCTTTGTTTCCCCAGAGTCCAGTTCCACGCCCAAACCCCTCCCCCAGCAGCAACTCCACATCCCTAACGGTGGGATGGTACCTCTGAAAGAAGGAAGACTCTTCTCACTTACAATCTCCATTGTCTTAGAAATTCTGATTCAAATGCTCTTTCTTTCCACCATGCTAAACTGAAAGTTGTGGATAATGTAAAACAGGAGGGAGCTAAAATCAGTCACTGTGGCTCATTCATTCATTCATTCATTCATTGAGACAAGACCTCACTTAGTCTAAGGTACCTAGGCTGGGCTGAAACTTGCAGTTCTCTGCCTCAGCCTTCAAGATTGCTGGGATTACGCTTCAAATTTTTATAAATAATGTTTTATTGGAACCCATTGATTTACATGGTACTTAATTATTGTCTGTGGCTATTTTCAGGCTTTCTTGGCAGAGCTGAATAGCTGCATCTGAAACTTTTCAGGTCCTAAAAGCTAAGAATGTTACTCTCCAGTCCTTTACAGAAGTTTACTAATTTTAAATTTTAAACAAATTTAGGTCTTATCATTCTCACTGCCAAGTTCTCTCTTTGCCTGGAGAAGAGATCAATTCTTTGAATCTCACTGAGACCCAAGAGACACAAAATAACTACAAAGACCAAATGCTGATTGCCAGTCTGAGAAGTAATCATTGCCACCCCTTATGTAGCACCTGCTGCATGTCAGGGACTTTATATGAATGAATTCATGTAACCCTCCCCAAAGCCCACTGATGTAGACACACTTGTACACTACTTCACAGATAAGAAACTGAAGAACAGGGGTAAAATAACTTGTCCAAAGCTACTCAGCTAGCAAATGGCAGAACTGGGATTAAAATGTGGACAACCACGCTTCTCAAACCATAGTCCTAATTATGTGCCTGCTTCTCTGACAGTCTCTATATAGCCAGTATCCAGATAATAAATGAGTCCTTTCCCTCTGATTTCCTGTCAAGTGTTTTGGAAACTGATGCAGGAACCAAGAAGAGGCTGCTCTGAATTCAGGGAAGCACCGGAGGAAGTCAAAACTGAAAGAATGCCAGCCATGAAACCCACACGCTGAGCAGAAGGAGTCGGGGTATTATGGGGAACCTTAAGTTTCTGAAAATGTAAAGGCAAAATCAGTACATTTTGGTAACTGTTGACTCAGAGCATGCAAGCTATTTCCATGGTCTAAAAAAGAGCTCCAGATTATATGCAAAGGGCCTAGACAGCACCACAAACTGGAATAAAGATTCAAATTCAGTCTGTCTGATGTTTTGAGTTTTCATGTTCAAAAAATGAAAATGAGAATATGTTGCTCTATTCTGAAAAAGTTGCACATGGAATTCCAGCCCAAACAAGAATGACCTTCTGTTTCAAATAAAAAGTCTAATCTCTTCAGTTTTAAGTGAGAGAAAAAGGAAAATAATCATGACTGTGAAACTGAAAATTGTCTTTGCAGATTTTCCCTATGAACAAATGGAGCTGGGGTCAAGTGCAATGATCTCCTGATCCAAAATCAACCTTCGTCACTCCCTTAGGAAACCTGTCACATTCCCATTCTTCCCTTACCTGTGAGGGCCTTGGTGTCAGCTTTCTTGCTTCCTTGGTTGCCCCTCTCAGCCCACACATAGACTTCGTACACCTCTCCCGGCTTCAGGCCTGTCAGCGTGGTGCTGCTCCGGTCCTTGGGTACCGCCTTCTCCTTGGTCTCTTTATCCGGGGAGATGTAGCGTACCACATACTTGTCTATGTCAGCCTTCACTGGGTTCCAGGAGACTACTGCGGTGTCTTCTGTCACTTGCTTAGTGACCACATCGGTTGGGCCATCGATTTCTTCATCAAAACACACAAAAGTTAGACAAAGCACTTGGCTGATCATGACCACAGATGCTTTAAGATCTGGCTCATCTGGGCAGCCTCCCTCAGTAATCTGTACAACACAAGGGGCTCGCTCCATCACTCACTGACGAGTGGGCATCTGACCTCTAAGAAAGGGCTCCCTGGTGAATGAAACAGTCTGCTCTATTTTCAGATCACTGATCACATAGAGAAAATTCCTTTAAGGTAACAACTTCAAAGGACCCTGCCGGAGACAGGCAAACAGAAGCCATCTAATTCCTCTTCTAGGAGGCCACCCAGCAAATTTTCATTCCCTTCCAAATTTCCTCAAGTCAAAACAATTTACCTCTCTTGTGTATTCCCTCTATTTTAGTTTCTAGACTTGACAGGTATGTGTGTATAAAGGTTTTTCCCTTCCTTTTATAAATAAAACTCCCCAAAGCAATAATTCATTGCACATCATTACATGCCAGGGAATGGAATGGCACTCAGCACTCATGAGTGAATAAAACAGCCAGAACTCCTGCCAGTGTGGCATTATATATATATATATATATATATATATATATATATATATATATATATATATATATATATATATCCAGAGCAATATGCTGGCCATATACTACACACACTGTGCTTCCCAGAAACATATTCATCACCTTAAAAATCCCTAATGTTTTCCATACATGTTCTTACTCAGAGGTTCTAAACTTGTAGCAATATCTGCTAAGTACCACCACTAGACATTCCAGCTCAGAAAGTCTTGGGTAAGTTCTGGCATCTCTATTTTCAAAATAAACTTTCAAAACTCCAGAAGTTGGGCATGGTGGGACATGCCTACAATCCTAGCACTCAGGAAGCTAAAGTAGGAGGGTAGTTTTGAGTTCAAGATCAGTCTGCACTACACAGGGAGACCCTGTTTCAAAAAAAAAAAAACAAAGAACTCTCAAGTAACTCATATATATTAAAAGTTGGGAACCTCCATGTTGAGACATACTATCGCAAGTTTTCCACATATATTTCTTGGACTTGACATTGATTTGTGTTATATTTTTGTTTCATAGATTCCACTTATAATTTAGACCTTTTCCATTCATCTTTCCAGGTCAACCTCCCTGCCCAACTTTTTACCACTGGCGAGCTTTAGAAAGAAGCCCCCAGAGCACACCCTTCAAAGTCACTGCTGAGCGAGCTGCGCAGAACCACGCTGGGCACTCTGCCCAGGCCTCCCTGTTCGCAGAACAGCACCTCTCAGCAAGAGGCACCGGCACAGCTTCCCACTCCCCAACACCTAAGCGTTTTCCTTCCTCCCCATGCTGCTCTTGGTCTCTGGGTCGAGGACTCTCCAAAAAGAAGGCACAGCTTCAAACAGTCCCATTGTGCACCATCGGCTGCCAGGCAGCTCCCTAACACACACCTCTCTCCAATATGGTGTTTTATTTGTACGTAAGGATGAAGTATGTTCCATCCCCAGCAACAGCGAATATTTCATTTAGTAAATCCACTGCCCACATGCTGAGTATATATTAAGTGTCTGGTGCTCTTTTATACCTTCTTTGATGGAAGAAATATAAGGCATTTATCAGATTGCCTGCACATCCGTTTAGAAAATCAATAAAGGCTACCACTTTTAGACTCATAGCTACATGCCAGACTGAGAAACATTAGGTAATCTGCTTAAGATCACTCGGCCTACTCAGTGGACTAAAGTGCCTCCTTAGGCAGAGCACAGCAGCCAGCTGGTGTTAGATCCCTGACTTGCTGTGCCAGCCCCACCCCTGAGGCACACTGAGACAGTGATTGAGACTGGGTGTGGTGGCATGTGCCTGTAATCCCAGCGCTTGGGGGCCGAAAACAGGAATATCACTACGAGTTCAGTCTACGTAGTGAGACCCTGAACACCCTGTAGACCCTTCCCTAAAGAAAAAATACAGAAAAAGAAAAACAATTCCTGCATTTGGAGCTGGGGAGATAGTTCAGTGGAATAAGTGTTTGCCTGACAAGTGCAAGTGCTAGGTCCTGAGTTCAATCCCTGGTAACACCAAAAAAAAAAAAAAAAAAGACCATTCAGCCTAGGTGTCATTGACTTCCCCACATAACTGGACATCTACTTAGCGCTGGGAATTCAGCAGTGTCATGAATTGAGCTGTGCCCTTCATGCCTTAGAATATCTTTATAGAGATAATAGAGTTCAACTGATGTCAGTATGGTGGACCCAACCCAACATGACTGGCATCCCTTTAAAAGAATTGATGTGGACACAGAGACAAACATGCACAAGCAGGAAAAAGATATAAAGACACAAGAAAAAGAGGGCAGCCCTGTGGCTTCACATACCTACGAAATCAAGAAGCACTAAATTGCCATCTACAGGCACACCACAAGCTATAAGGTAAAAGAAGGCATTCTCCCCTCCAGCCACCAGAGAACCCTGGGGACAGCTTGATGTCAGAACTCTAACCTGCATCTCTCTGAATAAAAATTTGTACTGTCTGAAGCCATCCAGGTTTTGGTACATTATTAGCACAGCTTTGTGGAACTAATACAACCAATGAGCAAAGATTCTTTTATGAAGCTTACTTTCTCTTGGGAGGAGAGAACCATAAACAAGGAATATAGTATTATGAGGACAGATATGACAAGGTAGAAATGACAGACAAACAAGGGCTAAAGGTGCAACTCACAGATGGACCATGTGTTTAATATTCTCTAGATTGAATCACCAGCACCAAAAAGAAAATGATAAGCTAAAATTAGTTATGACTTTAGGCAAGGAATTCAGGAAAGTTCACTCTCATAGAAGAGGTAACATCTGAACAAAGACCAGGCATCTGGTTAGGTATAATTTGGGAGAAACTCATTCTAGGCAGGAGGAGCAGTAAGGCCATAGGTCCTGCTCCATCTATTTAGAGAACAGCAAGAGGCCAGAGTACTTGCACAGAGTAAGCCAAGTGGCTAGCAGTAAGGTCAGCAAGGTGAGGGTGGAGCAGACTCAGAGGGCCTTGAAGGCCACGGTAATAACTTGGGCTTTTACATTGAAGGAGATGAGAAGTCTTTAGGGTTTTGCAAAGAAAATGATGTGCTCTGTCAGGATCCTTCTAGCTGCTATGCAGACTACAGAAGGTCAAGCAAGGTTGGAGGTCACCTAGATGATTTAATAGTTTATGTGCAAGGTAGCAGGTACCCAGACAACTGCAGCAGGAATGAACATCATGGCAAAGGTTGGGTTTGAGGATCTGCAAAGGCAATGCTGTCAAAATCTGCTGATTGACCTGATGTGGGATACAAAGCGAAGATTTGCTGGTTCACGGCCTGAGCATGTGAAGAATGGAGTGACCATTTAGTCACTCCACTGTGAAGATGGAGATGCCTGAGGAAGGAGGGTATGAGGAAGGGGGCAGAGACAGGAAGGGGCCAAGGGTTTATTTTGAGACATGTCAAGTGGTACCGTCAGGAGTTAAACCCTTCCACCTACTACACTGAGCAGCACTACTACTACCTGTTTGTGTGGAATCACTACTAAGTATAAGTAAAATGTGGTCCATAATCTGAGATCCAGCAACCACAGTAAATTACAATTTGGAGAGACAAATAAGGAGAGAAAATTATCTTGACCTGGTGGTTCTCAAAGACAGACCCTGGGTGCACACCACTGGCAGAGTAAGCATTAAGGGAAAAAAAGAGTGGACAAGCATGATGCAGGCACCCACAGCAGGGCCCCTTCAGGGCTGCAGGAGGCACAAGCAGCCTCTACAAGGTTGCCCTGGAGGAAGCACGCACAGCAGGGAGGACTCCTTCCCCACACGGTTGCCCTCTCTGTTCAAGAAACGATGCTGCATGTGATAGGAAAGGGATGATGGGAGCCCTCCAAGGCAGTATCTGAGTGTGGGGACCGTAATGATGCCCTGAGGATGGGAAAGTAAGGATGAGAGAAGAGCACAAGACCATCCTATAGGCCCTGCTCCTACAGCCCCTGGCCCTCAGCCTTCCCATGCAGCCCACATCTGTACAGCTCGAGTGCTCACACCTCTTCCCCCTGACCCACAGCAGTGCTTACCTCTACAACTCCCAGGCCCCAGTTCAGGGCACAGCTCAGCAGTGTGGACGCTGCCTCTGTGTGAGAGAGACCTATCACATCCACACAGACAGACAGAGCCAAAAGCAGACCACCTTTCCCTCAGCAGTCCCACAGCACTGCAGCGATGGAGCAAAACCAGGAAAAGAGCTTTGGGCTATGAAAAGCAGGGAGACAAAGCAGATCATCCCAGGCTGAGTGTGATAGGAGACATGGAAGTTTAACTCAGGGGGAAACGTGACTTCACCAAGCTCACAGAGCCTGCTACATGCATACCCAGCCTAGAACCCAGGGCTCTCTCCACACTTCTGCTCCCCTTTGTCTTACTTCGCTAAAAACAACTTAAACCCAAAGGCAGCTCTGCACAGAGCTGGTCTCCTGGACTTTCAGGATAGTAACGAAATGCTGAGACACAAGAATGGGGCAAGGTGGGAAGATAGCTCAGTGGCATAAGCATCTGCCTACAGCAAGAAGGGATATGAACATCATTAAATAGTTTTTCCACGGCAAACATCTTCAAGCAGCACAGAGGCTGGCCAAATCATAGGTGAATCACAGCTGTACCTGCAACTGCAAGACAATATCTCTCCGCCTCAGCTTGATTTCCTCAACTTCCTACCTGCTGGACATTAACAGTTTTGCTAGATCATTCTGGGAGTTATCCAAGATCAGAGGAGTCAGAGAAATTAAAGGCAGTATCTGTAAGATTTAGTTTTTATACTGAAGGTTCAATGCAAAACCTTTGTACTCAGCTACATCCCCAGCTCATTTTTATTTTGACATAGAATCTCACTAAGTCATTAAGTAGCCCCAGCCAGGCTCGACCTTGTGCTCTTCCTGCCTCACCCTCCCAAAGTGCTACAATTACAGCTGTGTGCCAGCACACCCAACTTTTAAAACTCACAATTTTGATAGGTAACTTACCTTTGGGTTCACATATTAGTTAGAATAATGGTGGCCCTCGACTCAAGGAGCTCTAAATGGTAAACCGTGAATGTATAGAAGCAGCTAATCAGAAGCTCTGCTTGCATGAAGAGTCTGGCCTACTGTACAACAAGGCTCACTATAGGGCTGGGTAAGGAATGGCCGCCTTCAGCCTACTTTATGATGTTCAGTAGCATATATGCAAACCCAATATACAGCCGAGGGCATTAGGAACTGATTCCTGCATTCATAGTGGCTGCCTCTGCAACATTCAGTGGGTGGTAGAAAATGGAACAACCAGGAACATCTATGGAGCTACGAGCTTGGGGTCAAAGATGGAGGCGAGGTCCTGTCCCACTGATTTGAAAGAAGATTCTGCACTACTAGATCAGACTCAGTAATTCCCGTGTTTACAGCCTCCTAAGAGCTGGGATTACAGGCACACGCCACCACGTCCAGTCTCAATTGCTGTCCCAGCATGCCCTGGGGCTGGGGCCAGCATGGCAGTCTGGGGGGGATCAAACCCCCACCCTCTGCTCCTGCTTGCAGGCATTTTAATCCGCTAAGCTATTTGGCCAGCCCACACTGTAAAATACCTTAAAGATACCTTAAACTACTGCATCTGTGCATTCCATCAGTGTGTTTTCACAGGCTTTCATAACTATCTTTCCATGATAGCAACAAAATTACACAAAAAGCACCATTTGCAGAGAATGTGCTCAGAGAGACCAACCTTTCTTCCCTCTCTCCTCTAACTATTCCTTTGTGAAGGTTAGCAACTGTGATCTCAAGTGAATTTGGGCTCTAGGGGCAGCTCGGCTCTTCCTGAGTCTCCTAAATGGCATAGGCTATAATTCTCTATAAAATGGAATAATGCTCAAAATACTACTATATGGACCACAGATAATATTTATGAAGCTCCCCAATATACAGAAGCCCACTAGAACACGATAGCTGCTCAAATGATAAAGATCATTGCTATTCGTCAGCCTCTGGTATTCATGTTGGATGTATGTGAGAGATAAGAGCTTTGAATGCTGACCAGAGCTCATCTTGGAACAGGAAAGAGCTTGGGAAAGAAAGTGTTAGAAACTAGGCTGTTTCAAGTGTTTGGAAATCATTAAAAGTGTGAAAAAGCCAGAGAAGCAAAATCTGTGTTCCATAGCACCATGATGGTGTACATCTAATGCCACCCCCCACCCCCACCCCCAGAGCTTTGTGTGCTCATGGATGGAGCTTTGGGGCTGTGACTGGATCCTGGGGGCTCGGGAGACTGATCACTGGATCAGTCCACTAACGAGTTTATAGCTCAGTGTGACAGTGGAAGGCGAAGCCTGGTTGGAGGAGGTGATCGTGGGGGCGTGCCCTGGAAGGGTCTGTGTCCTTCCGCCTCCCATGACCACCACCACCATGCCGCACTTTTCACTGCCATGTCATTAGCTCTTTCTCGTCTGCCAGGCCCCTCTACCACGCTACCTTTTCTTGGAGTCAGTTGACCATGAACTAAAGCCTCTACATACTGTGAGCTAAAATAAACCTTTTCCTCCTCTAATTTTGGGGGCGGGGTATTTGGCCCAGCAATGAGAACATAATTAAGACAGCACAGCCTAAGGCAAAGCGTTCTGGGAAAATTGTTGGCAAGTAACTATGTTAAGCCACAGGATCTGCTGTGCTTGAGGACTTGTAAAAGTATAACAAAGCCATTGCTTTATACTCACTATCCACAGCCGTGATGGTGGAGGGGAAGGGGAGACTGGTCTTCATCCTCTAGACAGAGAAACTGAAGACAATAGCTAGAGGTCTGCCTTTCTTTTTTTCCCCATAATTTAATTGAGAAACAAATAGCAATGAGACAGTTTCAAATCAAATTAGTAGGACAGTTTCAATAATTAATACAATGCATATTGTTTTCTTAGTGGTTAATTGTTGTACTAGAGACAGACATGATATTTTATTTACAAACACTATTAGAAGGGATCTCACTATTCATTGAATTAAGAGAATGTAGCTGTTATCAACCTAAACTATTTTGAATATACAGATACAAAACGGTCATTCATTCGTATCCCCTTTTTTGTTTAGTTTTGTCAATTAAATATTATAGGTGTGTGAATTCAGCAAAATACTCCCAAATAGTTCAGTAGTCTGCAATAGTATTGGGTTTCCATATGTCTGGCAGTAACAGAAGTTGTTGACTTGAGTCTTTTACAGCTCAGCATAATAATATGGCTTTACTTCTTATACTTCGGTTTAATACTTTTCTGCTAGATGGTTAAGACCAAGATAAAGCAAGACCTCTGTAACAAGAATTATAGCTTTTGTATCTAATCAAGGTCAGTCAAATCCCCTAAGAATTTATCCTGAGACCTGTACCACAGTTTGTGGATCCTTTGTCCGTGTTAGCCATGTGGATGAGTCACAGTCCTTGCTTGACCAATTTGCTTTTTGTGAAAGCCTGAGAGAATGTTTTCTCTCCAAGTGACTCTCCTTAGGCACACTCTACATCCTTGATCACTTTCTTATTTGGCCCCATAATCTCCTTGATCTAAACATTAAAACAGAAACACTAAATCTCCTGGAAGAGAAAATAGGAGGAACTCTTGAAAACATAGGGTTAGGCAAAGAGTTCATGAACAAATATGTATTCACACAGGAAACACTTGAAAGAATTAACAATGGGGACCAACTCTTATTGAAAAGTTTTTGCACGTCAAAAGAAATTACCAACAAAGTAAAAAGACAACCCAAAAATTTCGAAAAAATCTTAACTAATGAGCACTCAGACAAAGATCTGGTCTTTAAAATTTATAAAGAACTAAAATACATCAGGGCCCTTAGATTTAAAGACCCAGTCCAGAAATGGGCATCCAAAATGAACACAACTTCTCAGAGGACAAAATTAAAGAAGGGAATAAATATATAAAAAAATGCTCCACATTGCTAGCCATCCATGAAATGTAAGTTAAAACAACACTGAGATACCATCTCACTCCAGAAAGAATGGCTATCATAAGGAAATCAAACAACAACAAATGTTGGAGAGGCTGTAGGGAGAAGGGAACCCTTCTTCACTGCTGGTGGGAATGTAAACTGGTGCAACCATTGTGGAAATCAATGTGGAGACTCCTTAAGAAACTAGGACTGGAAAGCCCATTCAAGCCAGCTATACCCCTACTGGGAATTTTCCTGGAGGAACTAAAAACATCATATCATAGTGATATATGTGTTTATAGCAGCTATGTTTATAGCAGCACAAGTTTTGATAGCCAAATCTTGGAAACAACCAAGATACCTGTCACCTGAGGAATGGATGAAAAAGATGTGGTCTTTTTATACAATGGAGTATTACTCAGCTATAAAGAATGATAAACTTGAGATCTGCCTTTCTTGTCACTGGTCATGCACTGTGACTGGGAGGGCTGATGGGGAGCTGCAGGGACTTTTTGTAGCTCACTGTCCTTGAGGCTGAGCCACTTCTGAAGCTGTGCCTTGCTGGAGGGTGCTGTGCACTCTGAATGTGTTGACAGGGTAAGAATTTTCTGTCAACTCTGTCCCTGTAATATTAGTTTGATAAGTGAAAGATTCTGAGATCTGAGGTATACTTAATTTAATTACAAGTGGCAGGGTATAGGAAGATAATCAGTTAACAGTGGTGGATGGGTAGAACTCACAATAAGTTTTTGTATTTCTAAATATATATGAAAACCTTGACTTAATTTCCCAGCAGGTCCTGTTTTCTTATGAATTTTTGGAACTGTGAACCCCAACCAATTGGGAAGCAACAAGTACTCCCTCTCATGGGTCTCCCTCCCATTCCCCAGCTTCCCATGATCCCACCCTTCTTACCCAGTCATGGTGGATGCTGTGTAAACAATGTATGCTTTCCTTCCCTGAATTTAAAAGATTGCTCTTGGCTCTGTGTCCTGCAGCCATAGCTCCAGCCACCACCTGGCAGCTTTGCTGCTGATGGCTGCGGGACCTTGGCCGAGGACCTGGACCTTTCTCTCTGGTGAGTGGCTGCAACAGCACTCTTGGTCAGGTTTGATTTAACAAATTCCACAAGATGACTTTTTAAATGGAAAATACCTGAGGCATGTCCTTTCCTCCTTGCCCATCTCCACACTAACCTTAAATTCCAGGGTCTTTCTCTATCTTGTGAGATACAAAACATTTACAAGAAACAGATTATTTTTCCCCTTAAATTAATTAACCGTCTAACCAGCTGAAAGTATTTTCTTCCCTTAGTGTCTCTCTTTTTTGTATGTTAATAAAATACATGACACAGATTTATTGGCAATCCAGTAAAATAGCCATCCAGTTTGGGATATAATTGGCAATACAAACACTTCTTGGGCACTAATATTCTAGCTCAAATAATATACTTGAAAGGTTATCCAGCAATTCCAGGCCACATGCAATTAAATGCTCTAGGAACTCAGAGACAGAGATTGCTGACATTTAATGTGGTCACAGAAGGCTTCCATGAAACAGAGATTGGAGCACTGGAAGAATCAGAACTGCTCCTGCTATGCACTCTGCAGGGCAGCTGCACCCCATATCATCTTTGCTAGTTTCTGAAAAGACCATGTGTTTTAGTTCACTTGTACCTGGCACTAAATATTTGTTGAATTAATTCATAGGTAGAGATAATAACAGGTTCTCTAGGCTGAAGAAGCAATATAAACACGTGCACAATGTACAGATAAGCCTTCTGTGCTAGAAAACCCTAAGAACAAGCTGACTATAGGAAAGCTTCCTATTAGGAAGTAGTGAGAATAACAAACTAGGTTGGATAGGCCCAAGGAAGCCAAGAAGAGTCATCCTTTCTCCTATGGCAACAGAGAGTCTCAGGCCTCTTTCAGTGAAGAAGCAAACAGTATGAAAAGTAACCAACTGTAATGAATGAGAAGGAAGAGAGGTATGATACTGCATAATATGAAAAGCATACTTGGTTTTTGTCCCCATTTCCTAGCACAGGTCTCCTAAAGCCTTTATCATTTCCAATGTGATTGGTGTCTTGTTTGTTTTTGTATACAAAAGGGATGACTGATGACTGAGCTATCTTCAGGAGAGTAGCTGAACTTCTAAAGGCAACAAAAGACATGATTAGCAATTTGGACCCTTCAGCCAAACTCCTCTCACTCTTAAGATAGGATGGAGAGGAGTACCAAAGGTTTATTCCCTGGTGGCCAGTGGTTTAATCCATCATGCTCTACAGAATGAGGCCCTGAACATCCAAAGGGCAGGGTTCCAGAACTTCCTGGCTGCCGAAGATGTGGAGATGCCTGCAGAGTGATAGGACAGAGAGGCTTGGAAGGTCAATGTCTTTTTCCAATACCTTGTCCTATACACCTTTTCATGTTTTCCTTTGTGATATCTTCTGTAATGCATGAGTTATGTAAGTAGAGTATTTCCCTAAGTTCTGTGAGCCACTGTAATAAATTAACTGAGCCCAAGGGCAAAGTCAGATTTACTGGCTCCAAACCACAAATTTATTGTTGGTTGGTCAGAAATACAGGACCCAACTAGGACATGAGTGGAATCCAAAGAGAGAGGAGATTTTGAGACTGAGCCTCAACTTTTGTTAAATAGTGCCAGCACTGAATTGAACTGAACTGAACCAAATCAAGCTGAACTAGACATCCTGTTGGCATCTGATGGAGAATTACTTGGTATATAGGGGAAATCCCCCACACACATTTTGGAGATCAGAGGTTAGTTTTTCTGTCTTTTATTGACTACATAAGAGAAGAAAAAGTATTTATCTTTTATAACAGGTAAAACTGAGAAGGGCTTTACCTTTGGGCTAGACCCAAGGGCTCAGACCCTTGAGAATGTACAACATTTCCAAGAATGTACAGCATTCATTTAAATCCAGCTGTCGCTTCCTAGTTGGTGATCCCAAGCTGAACTTCTCATAGATTTACTTTTCTTATATATGATACAAAAATAGTAGCACCTACTCTGTGGAATTCTTGTGAAAACTAAATGAGATAATTTATGAAAAGCGCTTAGGGAGGATGATGCCTAGGACACAAGAAACTCTCAGTTCACAGCTACAAAGAAAACTGCTAGAAGGAAGGAAGTACCTGCTATTTTCCAGCTCTCTGAAACCCATTAGTCCACTATTCATAGGCCACAAACACAACCTGTATTATCTAATTTATAAATTAGATTACATCCTCTCCAAAACTATCCAACCAGGGGTCAGAGATATAGCTCAGCAGCACAGTGCCTGTCTGGCAAGCACAGGGACCTGAGTTCAACTCAGGACCAAACAAACAAACAACTACCCAACTATAATTTTCACACTCCAGATCTGAAATCTCTAAAGTAGGTAAAACAGTGAGCTCAGCCTTCATGCCTGATTCTCACCACCTCAACTAGCCACTTCCAAGACTGAATGGAAAAAACTAAAATACTTTTCAAGCAAGACTTGGAACTCAGAGATCCCTGCCAGGCTCCAGAGGTTATCCTCCACCAGTTTTTCTTCCTTTCTAGACCACAGGTTCCCAGCCTGGGGTAGGCAGGAGCAGAGTTATCACAGGAGGCTCACAATTCAGTATAGGCTTGAGCAGTGTTAAAAAAAAAAAAACAAAGTTACATAGATGTCTTGTCTATATGTCTACAATATTTTCAAATTCTGCTCAGATTAATAAATTACAAATTATGATTTATAATGTTCTGTCATTATCTGTTTTCTTAATATACAGATGCTAACTAAATCATCATTCCCACATCAGTATTTAATATTTTTAGACATTTCAAAGCAGATTATTCAAGTTTGGGCATCAGGAAAAAGCACAGTGCATCAAGAAAAAGATATCAGAGAGGCCACCTGTCTTTAGCTATGTCCCTACATCCAAGAAAATAAATACCACAAAGCTAGAGACTGAAATAAGTAAAAAATAAGATATCAGAAATCATCTTTTCTCTTGAGACCAAAGTTCAGGGGGAGGATTTACTACAGTAAGAAAAATCTGAAATAGAAGTTTGCCCTTCCCTGCCCAGACAAATAGATATCCATATATGAAGGGGTAGCACCTCTCTACATGTAAATCCCAGAGCTTTCATTCAATAAGGAGTCATCCAAGAAACACATGAGAATAAGAACGTAAGTAAACATCCACAGCACCTCCAGACAGCTTACCTGTCCTGCCATTCAGGAGAATCGGCTTTCCCTCCAGCTCTCCTCTTATGGGGACAACTGTGATCTTATAGTCTGTCCCAGGCTCCAGACCTGGAAACAATCAGGCAGTGCTGGAAGTGAGGACAGGCCCCTGGACCCACTTACATCATTTTTCTTCCCCTGCGTCCTTCTTATGAGGGGCACATGAGGGCTTCTGCTCCTGTGACCGGTGGGCTCTGAAGCCCCATCAAGGGGCTTGTCCATTGCGGGAGGACCAGGACAAAGGAGCTACAGTTGGTGGACTATGTTTTTCTCTTGGGTTATTTAGAACTTACTTTTTAATTTTATTGGTAGCCCCAATATTTTCTCCCCCAAATCATCTTCTCTTAAAAGTTCCTTTCCTTTTCATTATAATAGTTCTCCCCTTTCCTTTTAAAGTTACTTCTCCATAGAAGCAACATGAATGATTCTTTATGACACAATATTTACACTCCACCGGTAAAAGGCAGTCAAACAGCAGTGCATATGGGGCTCCCACTCATCCACCCCACAAATGCTGAGAATGCCAAGAGACATTCTCTCAAAAAGGACCAGAGGGAATGGATGGCAGACCAAGATTCAAGGAAAATAACCCTCAGGACTCTCAGCTTCATGAACTTCTTCCGAAGCACTGTGCCTAAGTAGGTACTCACGATTGTATACGACTTTTTAAAGAGGGCCCTGAAAAATATGTATTAATTTCAAGCATGGTAAAGCTTGACCCACCCTTGTGTCTTCATTTCCCGAGTTCCAGCTCTCAGAAGAATTAGCTCCAGGCCTCTAATGCCCTTCCAAGTATTGGGTTCAACAAAGCAATCTCAGGCCCCTCTTTACACTTCAGTACACACAAATGCACATGCACATGTGCACACATGCACACACACACACACACACACACACACACACACACACACACACTTCTCCAAAAGGAAGCTCTGTGTGTTACCAAATCTGTCCTAATGCCAAGACTGGGTCTTACTTGAGAGAACATTTCAGAAGTGTGCTCTGTTTGCAAGGTACCCTGGGAGTCCAGCTCTGGGATGCTGGAACACAGTCTGCGGGCCTTGGACATGAGACCTGGCCTGACAGTCTCAAAGGTCAGGGTCTGGATGTGATTCCAAAGGTCCTAGAACCCATTGTGCACACTGTCCCCACCTCAGCATCCACAGCATCATTTCACATCCCCTTTGTTGGCTCTCACCAGTGATATCATATCGGCTCTTGGGTTCGCGGCTCTTGGGTACAGTGACCTCAGCCACCTCGTGCCCTGTCAGTGGGCCATATCGCAGCTTATAGTAGTCCACTTCAGTTGGGGGATTCTCCCACTCCACATCAAGGGAGTTCTCAGTCTCTTCTGTCACCCAGGCAGTGCCAACCACAGCAAGATCTAGGTGAGGGGCAAGAGAGGGCAAGAGAAAAGGATGAGCAGAGGTCATGAAGGTATAAATGAAGTCGTTGACTGCCACAGTAGGTCCCGGATCCACTGATAGCTGACTATGGACCCAAGGTGTGGAGCTGAAGGGGCCTCCCAGTGCCATCCAAGTCACAGCTAGCTGCTGTTTTCAGATTTTGCATGGAAAGAAACTGTTCTGGGAAAATCTTTGCACCCAACAAGTACAATGCAGCCCTTCCTGTGCAAGCTGACCACGGCCAAGCCTGAGCCATAGCCCTCAAAGCCAACTATGCAGACCACCCATCTGAGGCTTAGATGGCTCTAATGCCCACCACGCCTTTGGTTACCAAGTCCCTGCCCTCACAGTGAACCTCAGGATGACATACACAGGTCCTTCCATGTAAAGTGGGAAACATGTATTTCAAGTTTTCTATATTAGTTCCTTCTTCCATGGCCCTTCCCCAAAATCTGCCAGGACAGATTGACCCGAGGCAAAAACTATAAAGTAGGTGACTTGGGTTTTCTATGTATCCTCCCAGTCCCTTCTACCAGATTTTAGTTTTCCCACATCTCTCCAAATATATCTGCGCTGCCTCACCTATCTGTCTTACGAATCTAAAATGATCACAGTCTGTATTCATCATAAAGTTCTGAAGGCTAAATGTTTGCCCTTCTATTTTGGGAAGAAACATGAAATAATAATAATTAATACAAAGCAATAGACTGTTGCAGCAGCTCTAGGGAGGTGCTTTCCAGTGCACAGTGCTCAGATCTTTGAAGAACACTTTGAAATTGCAAAATCCATGGAATCCTAGGCTGCTGATGAAGGTTGGCCCAGAAATTTAGAACAGAAAGATGTAAGTGCCCTGGATTCCCAGCCCTGTCCCCTCTGCTGTCCTATCTCTTGCTTAGCTTTATGCAAGCGTTTCTGCCCATGCTAGTTGACCACTCATCCTGGACAGGAAACCAGCAGATCAGCCAGCATGGAAACTCATTGATCTCAAGGTTCCTCAGCCCCGAGTGGCCCCAATTTTCTGTTATGCAGCTTCCCTCCCATGCATTTCCTCTCACTACCAGATTTTGCCTGCCAACTCTCCTCCCCATCCTGTTTCTAGATTCCTTTCAGAGATGGAATTCCCCAAGAGTCAAGTGAAGAGGAAAGTAATGAAGATGACAGAGTCTCCTACTTGGCTTAACAGAATTGGGAAGGATTTACAAATGAAAACAGAAATTTAACAAGTGTTCAAGATTATGATAGGGCAATAAGGACTACTCAGTCTCGACTTCCCTTAGGAGCAAAAAAAAAAAAAAAAATGTGTTTAGCTTAAATCAGATCAGACAGAAAGACAAACTTCACAGTAGCATAATTTTACAGCTCTCAGAGGGGTTGCTAAGACTTTCAGAACACATGGCCATCTCTGGGAGACTAGACTCTGCCCAGATTGTAGGGCAGATGCAAACGCAGATGCAGTCACAGACGCAGATGCAGACAAAAATGGAGCTCTGGCCTGGCCCTCATGGATTGGGGCTCACTCCCTGGCTATGAACTGCTTCAACATCAGCATGAGACAGGGCCACTCTACACTAGACCAAGACAAAAGCAAGCCTCTTCAGTGAGCTCGGCTGACTGCAGACAAGCACGTGGCTGCTGCTCTCACTGATGGCCATGCACCCTGTCTCCTGACTCATGGGAATGACAGCTACTTCTTTCCATTTGAAGTTTCTGCCCGCCTCTCAGTGCAACTAAGGTACTATCCACTGAATTACCCCACTGCTTGACAGCATCCAGTTCAAACCAAATCCCCACCCCCTCAAATCCTCCCCCCAATTGGCTAGCCTAATCCCAAATTCTAGAATCACTCCTTTCTTGTACCCTCTTACTGAGATGTCCCCATGATTTTCCACGGTGTATATTCTGCTATGCTAAAACAACCCAACTTGTTCAACTACAGAGGTGTTTCTAGGGATCTCCAGGTGCAGACACTGGCACAGGCCATCAAAAACTGTGCTCTCAAGCTGCCACCTGTGTCTGTCTCTGTATGTTTCTGTCTCTATCTGTCTCTCTTTCTCCCCCCTCCCTTCTCCTCTCCTCTCCTCCCTTCTCCTTTCCTCCCTTCTCCTTTCCTCTCCCCTTCCCTCCCCTTCTCTCTCTCTCTCTCTCTCTCTCTCTCTCTCTCTCTCTCTCCCCCTCCTTTTGTTGATGTCTATCTCTACTCTGCTCTATTCTGCCACCAAAATAGGACACACAGCCTGATGTGTCTGAAAAGACAAATGCACACCCAAGTCCCATCCACTTGGGCCCTTCCACAGGAATTTGGGGCAGGACGGAGACAGTGAATTTTTCTGAGCACTCAGAACTGTGCTACCACCAGGCACTCAATACAAATGTGTTAAGTGGAGGAACAGATCAGTTACTCAACTCAATTTCTACAACCCTTGAGGAGCTACTTTAAGAACTTTCTTAAGAGAATAAGACTTTCTAAAAAGTATAGTTGTCAGGTAGATTACTTTTAGGGAAAGCTCCTGTACTTAAAAGGGAATACCTGCCACCCTTTAAAACTATTAATCACCTTCAAACTAAAAACCTTGAGAGATGGACAAGAAATAGGACAAGACAGCCAGGTCACTCTGATTTATTCTTTTTCACAATGCTAAACTATTCACTCAGAGACATTCGAGTCTGCTACTTTTTTTCAGCATGAGATGTATGACCCCAGACAGTATCTGGAGGGATGGGTCCATTTCTACATGTGATGAGCAGTGTTTCCTACAGGAATATCTGTCTCAATAAAAGCTCTTTGCTTTCTTTGCTCAGAGGGAGAACATTGCTTTTGTAGTTACCTTTGGGCCTCTTCTCGCTTCCTGCAGGTAAGGTACTTCTCTCCATTATTTTATCTCTTGCCTGTGTTTCCCAGCTTTGCATTGACCTTGAGGTAAACTTACTGCATTGGGGGTAGCAGTTAAGAGAAAGAATCTGTTTGACTGGCTTTAGAGCCCATCCAGGGGACTGGAAGAGCCCACTCTGTGGGTCCTGGAGATGTACCCCTGGCTTCCTGTATGCTCCTTTGCCCCTTCCTTTCTGCCTCTGTTCCTCTGTGCTATTCCCCTACAGACATTAAGCACACAGTGCTTCACTACACTCTTCCACCATGTTGTTTCTGCCTTGGAGCCAGCCAGCCATGGACTAAATCCCCCAAAAGCATGAGTCAAATTAAACCTCTCATCCTTTCAATTGGAGGTGTTGGCTATTGTGTTCAATTATGGGGAAACTGACTAATACAATTGGATGACACAGGCATGATGCTTCTCCTTCCAAACATGTTGGTGATACAGATGTTGCCCTAGAGACCATGTCCTTTCAAGCCAGTCTCCACTGGTCCTCACTCCTGCTGTTTTTCAAGTTAGGACCTCTAGGAATTAACAGGCCCTTTCCCTCTGACCTTTTAGTCCTGCCAGTGGGGGCCACCAGCAGATCAGAGAGCAGGAGAGAGGGCAGGTGACCGATGTTCACTCCCTTCCAACAGGAAAACAATAGAAATCCTGCAAGCCTCTACCAAATGTACCTATACTTTTCTACATCTTTTTCTGGGTCCAAATACTAGCACCTGCTTCCTGCTCCATTCAGGATAGGGTGGATCTCACTGATGCTAGACCTAGAGGGTCACACTATCCAAACCCCACCCATACCTCTATAAATAACCCCTTCCTTACACTGTCCCATTTGTGCCCTCTTTCATGCTGAGATGCATCTACTTAGTAGAGGCATCTTAAATAGCTTTATCCCTATACTCAAACTTGCTGAGTGGCCTTGGAGGCCCAGGGAGAGGCAAGGGATATAAGTGAATTCTTTCATTGGTTGGGCTTTGGGACATGGTGCAGAGCTCAGGCCTTATTAATCTGAGGGACACTGAGATTTCTTGAATCCCAGGTGGGCAGGCTACCACTACTGACTTGGAGGACCCAATAATTCAGGAAGAAGGAGAGAGAACCAGAGCTCTTCCCAGAATCTGGGACTGGAACAGCTCTAGTTTTCCAACCTAATATTAGAGCAATGGCCTAATCAACAGGAAAGTTCTGTGTCTGTGGAGAAAGCATAAGGGAGGAAGCATTTGACATGGGCCCTGAGCAGAGGCATCTGGTTGCTTCCTCACCTGTGGTGGCGAGCAGGTGCTGCGGGCTGCTGGCGATGTCCTTCTTCACATTGCGCAGGGTGACTATGTACTTGGTCCCAGGCAGCAGGCCAGGAATCTCATAGGTGTGCTGCTCCTTGGGCACCTGGATCTGCTTCCCAGAGAGCTCCTTCCCCAGGGGGTAGTAGCTCAGGAGGTAGTGGTCCACGTCACTGGAGGGCTCCCAGCCCACCAGCAGGGAATTCTCTGTGCTCTTCAGCAGCTGCAGGCCCTGAGGGGGGATGACTGGTGCAGAACAGGAACAGGGGAGAGAGGACAAGAACTAAGGGGCAGAAATCCTTGCCAATGAGTGACCACTGAGCACTGCTGGGGTGCTTAGCACCTTGATCATGAGCCAGGGGGTGCAGGCCTCAGGGAGCACCCTTCAGGGCACACACAGTCCAGGAAGTTATGATCTGGCTAGGAGTCAATACAGACTCCTGGAGCCAGGGAGGTAGCTCAGTGTAATAAGTGCTTCCCTGGCAAGCGCAAGGGTCTGAGTTCAATCCCTGGTTCCGCAAAGAAAATACAGACTCCCTACCCCAACCCCCATGGCCATTGGATCATAAGATCACCAGAGCTCAAGTCCCAAACGAGTAGCATTTGCATCAAATATGACCTTGTAGAAATGCAAATTCTCAGTCCCTGTGCCTTGTTTGCTTGCTTGAATATGGTTCAAGTAAGTTATTGAGTTGCTTAAGCTGAGATCAAACTTTTTTTTTTTTTTTTTTTTGCGGTACCAGTGATTGAGCTCAGGACCCTGTACTTGCCAGGCAAGCACTTATTCTACTAAGCTATCTCCCTGACCCGAGATCAAACTTTTGACCCCACTGCTTAGGGTTCCCAGAGCGCTGGAATCACAGCCCCGCCCCGCCATCCGGCAGTCTGTTTAAGGAACCCTCCAGAGGAGTATGGTGTAAGCCAGACGCTGGCCCACTGCAGAGGACAGTGTGTTAGACATTGGTTAGATGTTCAGTGGAGACCTTAGGTGGGAGGAAGTGTGACTCTCACCCTGGGAGCAGTCCGGACCGGTGAAGCCCAGCTCGCAGTAACACTCGCCCGTGTCACAGAAGCCATGACCGCTGCAGTCGCCAGGACAGCGCTGCTCACTGCAGTCCTCTGATGTGAAGTCTTCGTGGCACTGGCAGACGCCACGCACGCACACGCCATGGCCACTGCAGTCCTGCGGGCAGGCTGGGTAGGCACAGTCGGCGCCCACGTAGGGCTCATCGCACAGGCAGCGCCCGTCCACACAACGCCCATGGCCACTGCACGCCCCGGGGCAGGTGGGCAGCTCACAGTCCACGCCCTCCCATCCCTGTTCGCACTGGCAGCTGCAGGT
Organism: Ctenomys sociabilis; assembly: GCA_004027165.1. Lineage (NCBI taxonomy): Eukaryota > Metazoa > Chordata > Mammalia > Rodentia > Ctenomyidae > Ctenomys > Ctenomys sociabilis. The sequence continues at coordinate 62,941 of PVKA01003022.1, forward strand.
GTGAGGCGAAAAGGTCCCGTGGCCGCTGCAGTGACGGGTCAGATCTGGGAGGAAGAGGAAAAACAGAAGCGATGAGTGGAGAGTGGGTGGAGGGTGAAAGCTTTGCCTGGAGGTGGGAGGGAGAAGTGTGGCTTCTGGTCTATGGAGGGGGGGGTGCTCTCCTGGGGAGACTGAGCTTTCCAGCTGGGCGCCACCCTTTTGCCTATGGAGCTGCACAACCACCTGCATCCTTTCCCTTCCTGTTAAATTCCCCTAGTGCCTTACATCTGGGTGGTTGAGATTATTCAGTGCTTTTCTGTGAAAGGGACTTTGATGCTGCATTGGTGCTGGTTGCTGGCCCCGGGAGGTGGGCTGAAATCCAGACAGCTGGGAATCTGGCTTTTCCCAGGGGAGGGACTGAACTTAGCCAGACCCCCTTGTCAAACAAGCCCTGTTGATGGCTTGGAAGGTAGACGTCAGAAGCTCCCTGATGTCCCTGCATGCAGGGGGCAGCAGAGGCAGGCAGTGTAATCCCGGCTTCTCAGAATGTCCATGTCCCTTCCTCAAGACCCTCCCAAAGTGGAGCTCCTCCGAGCAGGGCTACACTGAGTTATTCATGGCCGCATCCCCAGCTGCTAATACCGTAGCTGACATTTAACATGCGCTGATCACCATAGCAGTTTCTTCAGATATAAAAACGCATGCTGGAGAACCATTTACTGTCATCTAGTTCAGTATGAAAGATGTGTACTTTGAGAATGGTGAGCAGAGGAAACTTTACTATGCAAAAATGAAATTGTAGCACTTCGTAGATAATAGTTTCCAACTTCCTGAATATCGACCATAGGCCAGGAATCTAATACATACCATTTCTAGTTCTCAGAACGATGAGATCTGCAGGTAAGGGGGCCCCTGGAAACATTTGCATAGGAAGCATTAACTGAGGACTCTACTCCAGATGCCCCTGAAACTAACACCCACCAATAAAGAGCAGGCCCTTCGAGAGGAGGGAACACCAGACTCAGAGCATTTGTGAGGCTGATGGAGCCCCGTGCGTAGCCGGTGCTTGCCATGTGCTTGGCACACACGCACCGTGTGGTGAACTCACCAGCTGCCCCTTGGCAGCAATGCTGGACATTGCACCGCTCCTTGAACTCTGCCATCTCTTCCTCCAGTTTCTTCACCCGGGCCAGGAGATCCTGGAAGCTCTCTGACAAGTCACAGTCTTTCGGTGGCATCTGAAGGCGGATGTTGTGCTTGAAGATGAAGTTCTGGCCCTCTTCCTCCTCCCCCGTGGCAAGGAGGGAGGTCCCGTTACCGCTGAGCGACTGTGGGTCAGCCTCCACCTGCACCACGGTGGACTTGGGCATCTCAATATTATAGTTGTGGCTGATGGTGACCAGCTGATCCTTGTTGGTGCAGCCCTGAGGCTCCGGTGTGGCTGGGGCTGAAGTCACCAGGAGCACACAGTTAAGCAGGAGCCCCAGGGAGAAGCCAAAAGCCCCCTGGATACCCATCCTCAGAGAGACGGAGCAGCCCCTCCAGGAACCCTGTCCAGAAAGGTGCAGAACAGAGCCATTAGTTTGCTGAAGGAAACAGGCATTTTGAATAGATTGTATGCATCCATAGGTATCTGAAAAACTGAAAGAAATAATTCATTCCCTCCCTGCCAAGGTTCTCAGCCAAATATCTTCCTTGCCTTCCTCTCACACTGCCATTCCCACCTGCTCATGCCCCTGGAGTCCCTTTCTAAGCATACATATCAGGCACTGGTCCAAACTCCTGTGGATGGAATGGAATGGAGTGGGCAGGGGCACACTTGAGATTGGACAGAGGGCAATAAGTGTCCCTGGAAAAGGAGGGTGCCCATTGCTCTCATGGTAGATGGGGATGAAGTTAGAATGAACAGGGGGTGGCAAGAAAAAGGCAGGTGCCTGACTGACCAGGAGGAATTGAGAGGTGGCGAAGCAAGCAGGGGACCTGCTCAGGGTCCTCTTCGGTGCAAGTGACAGCCCAAGGCTGTACCCCACACTCTGATCCCTGCCAGCACATCTGTGGATTGACAAAGCTGGGACCTGTTAGCGTCTTCTGCCTTCCCAAGGGCAACTCGGCCAGTCCTGGACAGCACAGCACCTGGGAGACACATCAGATGTCTCTGTCCTGCCATCTAATCCCCAGGCCCTGCCATGGACACTGCCCTGCACACTCCTGGGCCACTCCAGGCTAGCACTGTCCTTGTTGGCCCATTAGCTTGCTATTGTTGTTTTTAGCAAACAGCTGATATCTCATGGAAAATTTAGTACTTGCTTATGCCTGGTCCATTTATCTTTTAGTGTGTACATTTTCTCTTCATTAGCAGGGACACTTCCTGGAAAACTAGATCTCTGTCACTTAAGAAAAAAAATGTAAAAAAAAAGAAAATAAAGGAATTTATTTTCCTTTGTGGGAACTTGGCTGGAAGGAGCTGCACGGCAGAGACCCTCCCTGGGAAAGGCCACGTCTGTGCCAACTGAGCAAGGCCACTAGAGCCTCCGAAGGCCACGGGGGCTGTGGCATGTGGGCACACATGCCCTGGGCCACTGTGCAGGAGGTGCCGGCAGGGAGAGGGGACTCCCCGCAGAACCCACCTAGGGGCTGGAGCAGCTCAGGGGATGTGTGATCTCGAGGAATTTTAGTCCTAGGCTTTAGCTGGGAGAGAAGAAAAGATGTGGCCTGGAGAGCACTGAGGCTCTGACACTGGCATGGATTTGCTGTCACATAAGCAGCCAGAAAAGGCCTGGGGGTCAGCTTGCGACTTCTAGGACAGTGTGGGGACACTAGATGGCAGGTGCAGGGAAGAAATAATGATGTTTCAAAATTGCCTTCTTAAAAGGTTCAGCTAAATAATAATTCCCCACATAATGCTCAGGATGAGCCCTGAGACTTAGCACCATATCCTACTAATCTGCTCTGATTGAGGGCAGACCACAGACTGGAACCTGGAGCAAAGTCTCCAGGGTGGAGCTGTTAAGCCCTGTGTGCTCCTGAAGTCCCAGCAGCAGCACATAGATCACTAAAACATCTGCTGTGTTCACCCGCCCAGCACAGGAGTTTCTGTCATCTAAACTCCACCTGCCAGACAGGAGTCAGAAAAGCAGACCTCTCTCCCTACTTCTGTCCCATGCCCACTCCTAGCCCCTGGCTCACTGTCCCTGAGACCTAAATGAAGGGCAGATGTTTTTTTCTGAGGAAGTTCTAAACAAATACAGAAAAAAAAAAAAAAAGCCAGAGACTCTTGCCATAAACCACAGCAAGGCTGTGCAGCACCCAGTCTCACAGCATTTGGTTTTGAAGCCTGGAAATGAAAAACCCCAGAAACTCCCTTAGAAGCTGTCTGTGTTGCCTGTCCTACTGTAAGGAGACACCCTCACTAATTAGAGCCTCTCAGATTCCACAGGTGGAGCTCAGATTTTCCTGGGCAGCGTGATTTCTTGAAAGACAAGATGAGGAAAATCTCGACTTAACACTTGGGCGATTATCACAAACTAGAAGGAAGCTGCTGGCGCTCAGCACATGCAGGACACTGTCCTCCTGGAAGGACAGGAAGAAGGGGTGACTGCATCCACTTGCCAGTACACACAGCACGAGGCACCCTGAACTGAGGATGAGAAAGTAGCGAGGGGGCACCAGCTGTCACTAGGAGGAGTGCTGGAAGATCGTGTCTGAATAGGGTTCGTTACTCCCTTGAGAGGAAGCGTCCTAAAGAAAGTGGGGCAAGTGTGCTGGCGAGCATGAGCTTACATCCAGGACGCCAGGTGTCCCCAGGACTCAGGCTTGAGGCTGATCATGGCTTTTATTCTGACTGCAGGAGGGCCACTGGGTGGGACAGGAAGGTGGTAGCCAGATGCTGCTTTATATAGCTTTTCTGGAACAGGACTTTTTTTTTTTTTTTTTTTTTTTTAGGGAAGGGTCTACAGGGTGTTCAGAGTCTCACTACCCAATCAGATCACTCACAGTGATCCGCCTGTTTACAGCCTCCCAAGAACTGGGATTACAGGCGCAGGCCACCACGCCCAGTCTCAATGTCTCAGTGCACCCCCCCCCCGGGGGGGCAGCAAGGCAGGCACAGAGATCAACTGCTTTAATTAGCTGAGCTATTTGTCTGGCCCTAGGACAGGACTTTTGAGGGGTATGCTGCTCACCATGAGGTGGCTGGCTGATGCCCCTCACTCTGCACTCAGAGTCACTGTGTCATAGGGCTTTAATTTCTCTTGGTAGCTGCAACTGCCCGTAGGCTTTAATGTCCAGCCAAACAGTGACTGTTCCCACATCTGTTCATATCTTTCCAGACAAACCTGCAAGCTCATAGATGTCCATAACTATAACATACTGGACCCCTCTGTATCTCCAGTTTCATAGCACAGCGCTCACCAACATTTGTGAATTAGATAATGGCCACTGGAGTGTGTATGTGTGTGTGCATATGTGAGTGTGTGCGTGTGTGTATGTGTGTGTGTGTGTTAGACAATGGATACTGTGCCAAACACATTATAAGCACCAGGAACATTTCATCCTCAAAATGCTGACTGTGAATAGAGAGCATTCTTTATTATGGGTGCTGGGTGAGGTAAAGCAGTTTGGCTAAAGACACACAGCTAGTCAGCTGTAGAGACGGGATCACACACCAGGTCCATGGACATCCCATGTCTGGGTTCTTCATCTCTCAGCAATGTGTACTATAGGCATGAAAAGAAAAAAGAAGAACATAAAATTTCCTTCTCCTGCCATAAAAAAATTTCCTTTTTTTTTTTTTTTTTTGAGAGATAGATTCTTATGAAAATAAAGGAAACTTAAACCAGGTGTGGTAGGCATGTGCCTGTAATCCCAGCACTTGGGACTGAGGCAGGAGGTTCATTCTGAGTTCAAGGTCAAGGCTTCCATATAAATTGAGACCCTGCCTCAAAGAAAAGAGAGAAAGAAAAAAGGAGAGAGAGAGAGAGAGAGCATGTGTACTTAATAAAGCATTGATAAATTGATAACTGGGGGCCAAGGTGTGGCTCATGGGTAGAGCACGTGCCTGTGCTAAATACTTTCTCTGAAGATGTCAAGATGATTTTCAGAGAGATGGCTTGTTTTCCTCACAGGGAGCATAGTCCAGTGACTTCTGATGAAATGCTGGAAATTCCCTTGCTCAGAAACACCCAAGATCTCTGGCCTCTGTGGCTGATGTCAACCAAGCTGTAGCCAGTGGAGGAGAGACTCTGTGCTGCTGGTGCTCTCCCACCCAAGGATTGGGTGTCCTCTATGTCACCTCATTCTAAACAAAGAAGGACACACACCCTGAGTCGGGAAAAAGTACTGATACTAAAGAGAGCAGGGACCAAGCGCTAGTCACCATCACAGATCTTTCTAGTTAAATTCTGGGCTGTCTCTGGATCCCACAATTACCTCATCCTTGCTTGATGGTTAACCTCAAGCAAATGAGAGTACTGCTTTGGATTTTAGAAAAACTGTATCATCATGGATTTCCAGTGCAGCAACTTAAGATATTCTGCACCCAAATGATGGGGTGGACATCACTGCCCTATGAAAATGAAAGAAGTACATGCCTAGGGAAATATGGATGTCACAAATGTCACTCTTTCCCTAGCTCTCTTAGGCGTATTTTGCTAGTGAGCCACAAGCTGAGCCTTGGGTGACTCAGAGGACTTGTGCCCCAAGCACTTGTTCCAGGAAAGCAAGTTCTCAAATGGCTGGGGAGCTGACCCAGGTTCAACAGATCTTGAAGTGGAGACATCAGGCAACCAATGTAGCATGGTCCCCTTCTCCTTCAGTGTACTAGAGCAGAATGTGTCCAAGGCAGTGCTGTTTCTAAGTCCACCCCCATCTGGCTGAATCAACTACCGTGCATACAAATATTTTTATCTCAAGTCTCTGTGATGCTGACCTCATTGTTCATAGAGAATACAAGACAGGAATGGATGAGAAGAAAAACTTGTCTTAGTGTGAAAGGCTCCATCTGTTCTATCAAGACTTCCTCTGGACCCTGCATTTAGAATTCAGTGGGGTCTGCCCAGGAGTGCTCACAGCTGATGCTTGCCTTGGTGCATTAACCTCTGCTACCCACAAGAGGTAGAAGGAAGGAAGGTGGGGGCCTCTGCACCAGCCCTGGCTCTCCCTCACTTTCTCAGGAGTGAGCACAGGCCTGTGTTGATCTGCCTACCCAAATGGGCAGTGATTACGGGGTCTGCCATTCTCCAAGTGCTTCGGGCATGCCAGACTATAATGGTAAAAAACCTACTCTGGGGCTGAGAGAGTAGCTCAGTAGCAGAGCCTGCCCTAACATGCGCAAGGCCCAAGATTCAATTCCCAGCACTGAAAAAAATCAAAACAAAAATAAACTTGTCCCTGAACACCAAAGACATTCATTCACACGCATAGGAATGAGTTACTTGTTCACAGAAAAGCCTTCCCTTAGCTTCTGGATCAGGCTCAACCACAGTGAGAAGATAAAATAGACACAGGTTCTAAACTCAGAGACCTTCTTTCCCCATATCCCACCAAATGCCCAACTCCCCGAATGACTACATATTACTTGATTCATTATCCCTCTTCCCCCTATGGCAAATCTGCTTCAGCTGCATGAGAAGTAGGGGCATGTAATGACAAGCTACAATTCTCTCTAGTTTTAACATGTGGTTTTCCACATACTGGACTAACTTTAAAGCTCCAGCTTTCCATCAAGAAGGCGTGGCTTTGCTCATTTCCAAGGATCTGTGCTGTGCCAGCCGCACTCTGGGCACACGTGTAGATGGCAGCTGGTTGGCATTAGCATGAGTCCACTGTGGTGGAGGCAGCCAAAGCCCCTGTCCCTCAAGAACTGGGCCTGGGATCTTAACATCATCAGCCCCCAGACTGGTGGCTCCAGATGCTGTGACAGAGCCCAACCCGCAATCCCATGTCTGCAGTCAGCTCCTCCAGGAGCCAAAGCTCTGGCATGAGTGGTGGTGGTAAGAGTTTCCATGGGCCTGGGTATGGCTTCCTTGGGCAGAGGAACAGAGCTCGGTCTAGCCTACATTTCAAACCATAGGGCAACAGAAGAATGGAAACCAAAAGCCATGAGATGATTTGGAGTTCTCTGTCATATTTCCCTTGCTTTGGGAGTGAGCTGCAGCCCACAAACTTGGAGACACGGTGGGACTCAAAGTTATACAGAAGAAAATCCCAGGCTTTCTCCACTCCTCCTGGGGAAGAGCGATCCCCGTGGTGCTGCTACTTCTCCCTGATTCCCTGGTCCCAACATTGTCACCTTCACCGAGTCTGCAATAAGCCCTCAACTGCCAAAGGCACCGAATGTTCTGTGCGGATCCTGGGCTCTGCCACCTACCTGTGCATGGCTGTGATTAGCAGGTGTCCCCTGATGTCTTGGTGACATCTTGGCTACTCTAAGAATCCAGGGGCCCCGACCCCAGGTGCTAGTCTACGTCTAGATGTGGCCACTTATTAGTTTTATGTTGAGGCAAGTTCTTTTCTTTCATGCTTATAACAATGAGTTTCTTGTCTTGAGTAAAACTCTACCTGTTTTTGCTCATTTTCCTCCCTCCTTCTTCTAAGTTTCTCCCAAATGCAAAAGTTAATAAAATAAAATGCAAATAAAAAGCCAGACCTCTAAAAAGTAATTTATTGTGTCATTCTTTTCTTCCTTTTTCATCTCTTTTTCTATACTAAAGGTAAAATTTGGAGCCTTGCACCATGTGCAACCTCCAGCCATTTCCATTTTTTATTCTGAGACACGGTCTCGCTAAGTCACTCTTGAGATGTTTCAAAATGGTCTCTTTGAGACACTGTGAGGGCATTTGTATGGAAACTTAGGGAAAAAATTACCTTCTTACAAAAAATAATTAAAATCTAAACAATTAAGTGTATAAATCTCAAAACCCTTTAAGTAAATTTGCAAAATTGGCAAACATCATCTGAATTGGCGTGCGCACACACACACATACACACATACCCCAAAAACAAAACAGAATCAGAAAAAGAGGGAATTCTAAAAGTTTCATGATCATAACCAAACACCAGGCTCTGTTTTAGAATTTAAAGGAGCAGTAAGACCAAGGGCAGAAATTACAAATGAGAGAAGACTCCTCTGACATTATAAAGAAACCAATAAAGAAAAAACAAGAGAAGGACATGCTAGACTCAAGCCTTTTATCTACCAACGTACTGCTCAAGGTGAAAACTTGTTCGCCACATTCCACGCCTAGCCAGGTCAGGGCACAGCCCAGCAGAGGACAGCACATAATAGCGGCTGAGGATGAGGCACAGGGCCTGCAAGATGCAGGAGTTTCTACTTCAAGTCTAACCTGAATGACACTGCCTGTGTACCAAGACCCCTGGGCATCCTACCTGGCACCTTCCTCTTGTAGGTAAAGCTCAGAAGTTGGCTCTCCTACCTGGGAGGCTCCCAGCACTGCTTGAAGCTCCGCCTCCTATGAGCACCAGGTACTGAGATCTGGGTGTCTGGACTTTGGTCCTGCTCTGCCCCTCACCGGCTTCTCTCCTTGGTTCTCTTCCCTGGGTTTTTAAATCCTGTCTAGGCCAGAGGAGGAGCCAACAGGGACTCTGCGGTGTCTTCCTTCCTTCCCAGCAGAGCTCCCTTGCTGTTAAGGGACTGGGCAGTTCATTCTCTTATGCTAACTAGGAGGGAAAAAAATATACACTTTCCTCTTCTTTTTTACTTTGATTACACAGCTGCTAAAAATACCAGAGGCTGTTTTCATTTAAGTGGATCCAGAGTAGGGATATTAAAAAAGTCTGCGTGTCTCTTGGCCAGGAGCAGAGTCATAGGGTCTGAACATGCGCTATAAAGCCACCTCTTCTTGTTCCTGTTTCAGGCACTCCAGGACTTACAGTCTCCTCCCTCTGAAACGGGAAAAGGTAGCACAGAAAGCGATGAGCAGAGACCCATGGGAAAGACCCTGCTCTGTTCCCACTCTGCTCTCCATCCTCACCTGTGACACCTGTGGGAGTGAGGACAGGGGCCCAGGGTGCTGGGAGCCACACCTCATAGTTCCTGCTGACACATTGGCCACACAGGAGCCAGGTAAGGACAGCACCACCCCACCAGACCCTGCTTTTGTCATCCCATAGGCAGCTTTTGTCCTTCCTATGAACCAGAGCTATTTCAATGGGTCACAGGCTGCTCCTCCCTGTCCTTCCTGGTTCTAGAAGGGGACACAGGGTTTCCAGTTTGCACATGGGGCCATCAAGCGTTGCTGGGGGAAAGAAGGAAGAGGACAGCCGAGAAGAGGGATGGCAGAGAAGAGAGATGGCAGAGGAGTTGCCCTCGGCAATGTCGCTACTGAGCCAGCCCCACTTCTGCATCTTACTCAGGAGCCACTATCAAGATAATGAACTTGTTGATTCACAAGGCATCCAAGTGTGGGTAGTGGGAGAGGGTCTCAAGCCCTCCTCCTGAGGACAGCACTCAGGAACAATAAAGAAGCAGGGCAGACTGAAGGGTGGGTGGGGAAAGGAGGTTGGTGAGGACAAATGACCTAAGCAGGAGTCTGCAGGGACAGATTTTCCGGATTTTCCTGGGAGGTATGTTCACAAGATGGGGGCACTAGCATGCCCTGAGGGGTAGTTTCGGCCCCCGACATCCAAGACCTCCCTCTGACAATAGCACAGGCCTGAGAGAAGGGATGGGTGGCTTCAGCAGGCTGGAACTAGAGGCCTCCAGTTCCTGAAGAGCCAACACCACTATCAGGGCGCTGATACTGTCGTGAGCCACACGTTGGAGGAGTTACGCACTTTGCTTCTGTCACCACAACTTATTGCTTAGGGCCATGACTCTATAAAGTTGTGGTGAAAGAAGAAAAATGAGTCAAGCAATTTATTCTTTTTCCCTCATTTTTAGTGGGATGGGGAGCCAGAGTGCCTGTGTCTGCAGCTTCTGTCCTCTACCAGCAAGTCAAGCTCTGTGAGCCTCTCCTCACTCCTCTTTCAAGTAGAGATGTCACAGTTATTGTAAGGGCTGAGTGAGCTGATACATGTAAAGCACTTAGACTCTACCCAAGAGCACTCAAGAAGTATCTGTTGCTTTTGTTGTTATGGGGTGTGTGTGTGTGTGTGTGTGTGTGTGTGTGTGTGTGTGTGTATTACTAAAGACTGGACCCAGGGCTTTTGCCCACTCCTTTAAATTATTTTTTTTTTACTTGCCAAGTCACCCAGGCTGGGCTCAGCCTCACAGGCTGGGGTGATGGAGGCGTGCACATACCTGGCCTTATTCTTCTTAGGCATCCCACTAAGTAGTCTTTGATTGTCTTCTCAGTCCAAATGGAGCTGCAGCTCTCTGATGTTCTTCACTTGAGCCAAGATAGTTCTGCTGTCTGCTTCCCACTGTGTACCCTGACAACCGGTCTAAAAAGATGCCCCAGCCACAAGTATCTCTCTTCTCCCCGGAACTTTTTTCTCTGCTTTTTTAAATTTTAAAATCTCTTTGAGTAAATTTGAACAGGAGATTCCTATTCCCTTAAGTTGTTGTATTCTTAATTCTTTTTCACTAATTCTCCCCACAAGAGTAGTTTTCACCTACTTTCTCCATTACCCCAACTTCTATGTGTTTAGTAGATGAAGCTAAACCAGTGCACTGAGCTCCCCTGAGGCACTGGTTTAACTAGAGAGAGGTTTCCATCTCTCCAAGCAGTGCAGCAGAGCAGGCCAAGGCTGGAATGCGTTGCCACCTCTCTTCGGGGCCAACCCCCAGTCAGTGGGAAGAGTGCAGGGAAAGGGCAGAGGGCAGGACATGCTCATTCCTTAAGGACATACAAAACGATCCAGCTGCAGTGACACATGCTTGTATTCACAACTACCTGAGATGCTGAGGGAGGAAGATCACAAATTTGAGGCCAGCCTGAACAACTCAGCAAGATCTTTTCTCAAACTGAAAAAAAAAGGATTAGGAATTTTGCTCAGTGATAAAGTACCCTTGGGTCCAATTTCCAGAACTTCCAAGAAATGTGTCTTTCATCCTTGCAGAAAAATGGTGAAAATATTACAAAGAATCCCTATGTAACCTGGACACATATATTCCAAATGCTAACATTTGTCTTAGTTACTTTCTCATTGCTGAGACAAAATATCCACTCCCCAAGTTAAAGGAGAAAGGTTTATTTGGCTCACAGTTTGTAGAGGCTTCAGTCCATTGCTGGCTGGCCCCAAGGCAGCATGGCGTAGCAGAGGGGCAGCATAGAAGAGAAATAGTTCATGCTGGGCAGAAGGCAGCAACATAAGCAAAGGGCACGACAAGCCTTTTTCTGTCCCTTATCTTGTATCCAGGCTACTGGGATTAGAGCAGTGCTAAGTCAGTCAGAACTGATGTAGTAATCACCCACCCTTAATCCCAGCACCCTTAATCCTAGCATTGCTCTGTAAATTCACCACACACTCCAGATTCAGCCACCTCTGAAAAAGTCCCACTTATAACAGCATGAAGTCTTGGGGAGACATCTAAACACAAGCTACAAGATTGTACCATATTTGCACGATCACTCATTCTTCCTATGTATTTTCCTTAAAAGTTTCGAATATGTTAGAGTTTTCCTCTTTACCCCTTCATCCCTAAATAACTTTAGAGTACAATAATTCTCTAAAACAAAACTATACTCTAACTTAACTTTGATACAATGATAAACATAAAAGATGTAACTGATATAATGTTATTATTGTCTAACCTACAGACATACTTAAGTTCCATTAATTATCTCTTTTTTATAGCAAAAAAAGAAATACTGACTCAGGATCACTCACTGCATTTAGTTGTCCTATCTGTGAGTCTCCATAAGCTAAATCAGTTCTTCAGTTCTACCCTTCAGGACCATGACATCTATTCAGGCGATGGTCAGTTATTCTGAAGTACAGTGAAGCACCTCCCCAGTCTGTGTGTATCTGATGTCTTATGTTTCTCGGCCTGAGTTTGGTCATGTATTCATGCTGAAAGCTGGTGAATCTCTGTGGATGATCTTGTGTTCAACTGGAGTTCAGGAGAAAAAGAAGGGAAGGAAGAATAGCGTTATGACCTCAGAGCTTGATGTCAGCGACAGCACCCTCCCACACGCCATGTCCACGTGTTCCTGAATCATGTAACCTTGTCACACTACATGCCTCCCCAGTATCCTGCAAACATAACTATTTACAGAATTGGGCTTCTAGAGTTCTCCATAACTGCTCCATCACATTTCCTCTTATTTATCCCATATTAAAACTTTCTCCAATTATTTACAAATAGAAACCATCAGATTCAACCAGCTCAGCCTCTTCCTCATCCCATGATGCCCTTCCCTGCCTGTGGTCCTGGCAGTGCAGCCCCTGCTTTTGAGATCCAATTCTATCTTTATTCCCATGATGTTAGCTCTTATTACTCCATTATGTCACCTGAATCAATGTGGGATGTTTACTTTTTGAACAGCTAGCTCTAGAGCTTTTCTTAGAGATGACTGTCTTTGTTAGGAAAATCCTAGATTTTAAGGATGGGCTTACAATGAAACAAAGAAACAACAACCCCGCTAAATACTGAGCATGAAATGAATGGGAATTGACCATGAGCAAAGGAAGAAGATTGTGGAAGCACTGAGACTCAGGCCTGGGAAGAACTGAAGTCAGTAAGAAAGTCCTTAGAAACTGAGTAACTTTAAAAATAAGAATGTTGATAAAATATTAAGCTGTTTTCTTAAATTTATATAAACCCTCCCTCATGGTTCCAAACCTTAAATTGGGTCTTCTATCCACACAAATGCTTATTTTCCCCACTGGCTGGAGGAATGGAAAACAAGAGACAAGGAACTAGGTCAGTGCTGCCCAAGAGAAGGAAATGGTCATGCACTGTCAGACACAGTGCCACAGAATTCAGAAGAAAGAATTCAAAGACAGCTATGAGCATAGGATATGAACCCCTTGCTCCTGCCCAGGGCAGAATTATAGAACTGTGGTACAGCTAGCAGGTATTCTGGATATTCCATAGGTTGACTGAAGTTGGAATTTACTTGAACTTCTAGGAAAGGTGACTTTGGCCCATTACAAAATTTCTTCCCAGAACCCTCACTTAGCAGCCATCAGTGATGCTCACCTGTCAGATGTGTGTGTGTATAGAAGCTCCTTAACTTCAATATGAGCTGGAGCAAGAGGACTCTGTTTTCATTTATTGCTTCCATTACTTAGGCAACATGTAAAATGAGTTCCCTGAAATTCCATCCTGGGTTGGATGGAACAGATGGGTTCCTCAGAACAAGCCAAGGATGAGGGAGTTTGCCCAAACATACTGGGCCTGAGCCCTAGTGGCAGGCACTCCTTTGTCTGCCTACAACAGCCTTGCCCTTTCACTGCCCAAGGAAACCCAAACTTTATTTCACCATCTACTCCTGTCCTCCTGACACAGACCTCAGGGAAGTCTGGGCACATCCCCTGCCCTTGGTAGTGGTCTCTGACTATTCTAACCCAAGCAGGATCATCCTATCCATCACCTTGGCCAGGAATGAGTCACATAAACACCTGCAGTGTATTTTGGGTCAATAAGACAAGGAGAGTGCACTGGCAGAGATTCAAGGACAGGGCCCTAGACAGACACACACACACAGAGAGAGACAGACAGACAGACACACACAGAGACAGACAGACAGACACACACACACACACAGAGACAGACATACACACACACACACACACACACACACACAAAGTGACCCAAAGAAGAGATGACACTTGTCCCATCTGCATAGATGCCTGGAACTGTGGCACACACCTTGTAACTAACCATCAGAATGCTGGCCAGAGACAAGGAAAACACACCAAGGATGCCAGACTAGACGTAGATGGAGTCTGGGTTTTTGACCACAGCACTAAGCTGCTGAATGAAAATGTCCCTCAAGTATCCATAATTCAGAACTCTCTAGAATCAGGATTTTGTCACTTAGTGCTATGACTATTCTACAGACTGAACAAAGAATGGCTAATTTCTTTGTAGCAAAGGGGTTTACTGACATCCTGCTATGAATATTATAAAGAGAGCAAGCCCATCATAATTCCAGCACTCTGGGAGGCTGAGGCAAGAGAATCTCAAATTAGAGCCTGGGAAAACTAGCAACTGAGTGAAACTCTATCTCAAAATTTAAAAAATGAATTGAAAAGAGCCAGAGGTGTATCTCAATGTAAATACCCTCGTTTAACTACTTAGTATTGCAAGAAGAGAGAGACAGAGAGACAAAGAGAAAGAGACAGACAGACAGAGACAGAGAGAGAGAGAGAGAGAGAGAGAGAGAGAGAGAGAGAGAGAGAGAGAGAGAAGCAGAGAGGAAGAGAACACATAGGTTATACAAGGGACTCTAAGAGAAAATACAGCATCACAGGCCATGACACAGAGGCAGGGATGTTCAACTCCAACTCTTGCTCTCCTTTTAGTTCTACTGTGTTGGCTTCAGAGTGAGAAACTGCAATAGATTAAAAATGGCCCGCAGATCCTTGCAGCTCCTCCCCTCAAGATAATCTACTTGCCCACTCCTGAACCTGACCTAGCTGGGATACACCTAAACGACATTATGCTTCTGAGCTGGGGCCTCCCAATGGCACTGCAGCTCTGCCTACCTTCTGTTGGAACAGAGCACCCTAAACCACTAAACCACAAGAGGAGAGAAAGAGGCCCCGCCTGCCTAGCCAAGGCCAGACATCTGAACAAGCCCAGCCCATACCAGGTAAACCATCTGGGCTCAGTCTACCCCAAAAGAAGTGGAAGCAAACAGATGATTACTTTAACTTACTACAGTTTGGAGAGATTTGCTGTGCTGCAGTGGAAAAATGATCCAAGAACCTTCACTCAAACCAGGGGAATTCGTTTAACATGAAAATAATAGCAACACATCATTTTATCCATTCCAAAGCAACCTGCAAAAAAGCTGCTGGTTCAAGTGATGGTTCAACCAACATATTATTATAACATCTTCTTTTATTTGAGAAAAATGCCAGATAAAGCATTCCAGTTGCTGTCATCTCCCATTGTATTTGTTCCTAAAAAGAAAAAATAACCAAAGCCCCAGTAGACCGATGTGCTGGCTCCAAGGAAGAATGAATCAATTGTGTATAGTCTGGAGAACTGGAGCTAGTCTCATCTGGTTTTTATGTGTTTGAGCAAGTTGAACGATATGTCCTAGCAACTCTAATTAGGATGCTGCTGAATCCAAAAACATTTAAATCAGACCTGAACAGACATCTACTGTCAAAATCTTATCTTGCCATTTACTGGCATGTTCAATCTCTGTTCTCCTCTCTCACTCTCTCACTCTCTTCCTCCCTCTTTCCAATAATTTATATTAATTCTGCACCCACAGGGCCATGTTCTTTTTGTAGTAAATCCCACATTCATGCCTCTCACATTGCTTGTGGAGATGCACCATTTTTGACTTCAGACATGCAATTGCCTATAAAAATAGACAAGAGAATAAGGTGTTCAGCAAGCAGGAAGGTTTATTACTCCCTTCAAGGCAATGCAAGACCTTGCTTCTTATTCCATCAATATTTTCTCCTCATGGGTCAATATTTTTGATACCCGTCTCAGTAGAAGTCAATATCTTCTTATTAATCTCTTTTGGCAATAACCATTGCTATGAGCCAATGACCTGAAATGTATGGGATCAGAGAACTGAATTTATAGCTTTGGGCCTGGTACCTGGCAGGGGAGAACAATTTTCTTTAGAAGCTCTATGTTCCACAGACCCAAAGGTCATTATTTTTAAATATCTTATTATATTCATGAAACAATGTATTATAATAAACTAACTAGAAAATACAAAACACAAAGAAGAAAATTAACATCTTAAAAGTACCATAACCACTGATGTTTTCCTACAAATATATAAATGCATGGAGAAATGTGCACTTCTGTGTACACATACAAAAAATATTGATTGGTTAAGATTGTATAACACAGAGTTTGATCTGCTTTTTATTCTTTCTATGGTAATTTTTCTCCATTTTCTTACATATATCTCCAAGGAATTTCTTTTTAATGTTACATAGTATTCTAGTATGCATCTCTAACTTATAAGGGAAAAAATTAATTGAAAGGGACTCAAAAATTTAAAGAGATAATAAAAATACTTGATACATTGATTATAGTGGTTGTCACAAAACTTTGTACATTTGTTCAAATTCATCAAAACTGTTTCCTTCTTTCCATTTCTCTTTCATTTTCTCTCTGCCTCTATTTCTCTCTGTCTCTCTCTGTCTCTCTGTCTCTCTCTCTCTCTCTCTCTCTCTCTCTCTCTCTCTCTCTCTCTCTCTCTCTCTCTCTCTCTCTCTTTCTCCCTCCTTTTATTTTTTTATGGTACTACTGATTGAACCCTGGATGTTCTATCACTAAGCCATGCCTCTAGCTGCAAAACCATATTCTTTAAAAGGGTAATTGTGTGTATGAGAGAGAGACAGACAGACAGACACAGAGACAGACAGGCACAGAGATGGAGTCAGAGAAAAACTGAAATGGAGACAGAGAAACAGAGAGAGAGAGAGAGAGAGAGAGAGAGAGAGAGAGAGAGAGAGAGAGAGAGAGAGAGAGAGCCTTTTATTTCTTTGGGTTGAGAGAATCTTGCTTTGCTGCTGAAGCTAGGCTCATACTTGCAGTCTTACTGTTTCAAGCCCCAAGAGTGCTAGGATCCTAGGTGTGCACCACCACATCCAGCTGTGAAAGGTAAACTTCAGTGTAGATGAATTAGACATCAGCCTGGGAATAGTGGTGCATGTCTGTAATTGCTACTGCAACACTGGGAGAGGCTAGAGTAGGGACACTTAGTGAAACCCTATCTCGAAAACTAATACTGGGCTGAGGGGTAGCTCGGTGCCAAAGTCCAAGGTTTAATCCCCAGTAAGGCAATATCTCAATAAAATAAACCAAAAATGAAGAAGAAAAGTACGCTGAAGGATCACCACACCTTCTGACCCAGAGCAGCCTGCGTCTTGCTCGACAGTGTACATCTCTCAGTCTTGTCAACACATGGGAATGGCATGGAGAGGGGCATGGAAACATGGTGGCCATGTCAGGTGTCGAGGGACACAGATGGCCCGCCCTCGCTCAGGCACCGTTATGTTCTAGAAGCTCTTCTGATGGCTCTAACGCATACAGCACGCAGCTGAGGGTGAACACAGTGAGCTTCACAGTGAGCCGCTTAGACCAATGGGCAGGAAGAGACAAAGCGAAATGGGTAAGGTTCACAATCATAAAATGCTTCGACAAATTCTGCAAAATTAAACACTTATGAGCTCACTGGTTTTCTTGTCCTAGTTCACCCAAAGCCCTGCTGGGAAATAACACATATCATAAAATTCATTCCCTTTAAGTATAGTACTAAGTGATAGTGCAGGGGTTGTGTGTTCCTGAGGTGCACAGCCATTACCATTTTCTAATTTGAGAAGATTTCATCATCCCAAAAAGAAACTCCACAGCTATTGGAGCTCCCCTCCCAAATGCTATGACAACCGCTAGCCCACTGTCTACCTTGTGAATTTGCTATTCTGAACACCGAAGTGGACTCACACAGTGTGCGGTGTTTTGCAACTGGCTTCTCTCACTTAGCAGTGTTTCCAAGCTTCATCTATGCTATAATATGCATGACGACTCCATTCCTTTTTATGGCTGAATAATATTTCGTCATGTAGCTATACCGTATTTTGTGTGATCTATTCATCAGTTTTTTAGAAATTTGGCTCAGTTCCACTCTGGGACTATTATGAATACTGCTCCTATGTGTACAAGTTTGGAAGGACATGTATTTTCATTTATCTTGTGTATTCACCTGGGAGTGGAATTGGTTACTGAGGTAATTTCACATTTAGCTTTTTGAGAAACTTCCAGTTTTCCACCTCACCTTTCCACTTCCACCAGCAATGCATCAGTATCCCAATGTCTCCAAGTCCCATCCAGCATTTGCTATCTGCCTTTTTTGTGACAGTCACTGGTGACTGTGAGGTCTTTGGGTGTGGTTCACATTTCCGTAATTAGCGAAGCCCAACATCTTTTCATGTGCTCATTGGATATTTTTATATTTTCTTTGAATAAATATTTATTTCAACGTCTGCAATTTTTAAATTGTGTTATTTGTTATTGGTGTTTTTATCATTGAGTTATAGGAGTGCTTTAGTTATTCTGACTACTAGGCTCTCTGTAGCTGCCTGATTTACAAATATTTTCTCCCAGCTTTTGAATTGCCTTTTCCTTTCTTGACTATAACTTTTGGAGCATGAACTTTTCATTTTGATGAGGTCCAATTTCTTTTTATTTTTTTCTTTTGTTACTTAGCCTTAGGTAAAACTGTGGCTTACAAGCATACTCTGTTTGGGAAGTATGATTGTAATTCAAAGCATTTATGTATCAGAGCAAATTTCCCCATAACCTCATAAGAAACAGTGGGAACGATTCATTTTACAATCCCAAAATATTCATATAAAAATGATACAATACAATGATATAATACAAAATATTAATAAGTAAACAAATTAATCTGCACTTGTCTTTGAAAGCCTTCGTGGCTGGGGTAAGGGAGATGAGAGAAAGGAGGGTTTATTGTGCAGGGAGACTGTCACTATGGCCGACAGAATCACTGCTATCTATTCACTCAGTGTAATCTTTTTCTTCCTGAGCAGCTTTAACAAGGGGCCTATCCAATGACACTTGCTTTTGCCTCCTTTTCCAGACATCACAAAAATGTGACACTGCATTGTCTTTAAGCAGATTCATTGCTCACTGACACAGCCTTACTCAGGTAGTGCTTTCCTACACAATTTTGTACAGCATCTCACATTTTACACACCTCTTTAATCTCATTTGAAGTGAGGGATTCTGGTGCCTTTTTCTCCTCCTCTTCCATCACCTCTTGCTGGTAGGAGATGACCACCCACAATGGAGAGAAGGGCGGGGGAAGAACCACCGTTGGCTCAGTTGTGACCCTACAATGTTCAGCATCGTGTGGACTCGTATGGGAAAATGTTGCTCATTTATCAAGTTATAATTTATTAGAAATGTTTGTTCTTATAGAACACCTGAAGAACAAACTGCTCATCATTCAAGTTTTTGCTGTATTAGAAACCACTGACTAACACGGTAGCTCGGGTTACTTTCCTCTCATCACTGGGACAAAGTACCCAACACCCAAATTAAAGGAAAGAAAGGTCTACTGAGTTCATAATCTGGCAGACTGCCTTCAATGGTGAACTTGAAGCTACAGGATTTAATGTTTCTCCCACTAGATTTTGGACTAGCTTTGGTCCCAATGCTTTGCATCTACTTGTTTGTACTTTTGGAATGGTAATTTTTGTGTATGTATGTGTCACTGAAAGTTAAAAGTGTTTAACTTTTCATTTGTACTAGGGGCTCAAAACTAAAAGTTTGCCCTAGACCTTGGAGGAGACTTGGGACTTGGACTTCTAAGTAATGACAAACCTGTTAGAACTTTGACAACTCTCAGAGATGGACTATAATGCCTTTTGTGTAAAGGGATGTGCATGAGTCTTTGCAGGGCCAGGGGCAGAATCTTACAGTTTGTGTCTAGTTGTCCCCGCAAAGCCCCATGCAATCATAGGGTGGATTTCTAGAGTTTGTCTGTAGGTCATCATCCAATGCTGGGACTATGAGTGCGAATGCTGCTAGGATTATGTGTGTGAGTGTTGTACCCACCCTGGGGCAGATGGGAGCCAGACAGGCCTGCCTCTCTTGCCCCTACTGCTGCTTCTCCCCTTTTGCTCTGTTTCCCACCAACATGAATGGCTGTCCCCTGCCATTGCCATTCTGCCTCAGAGCCAGCTGATCATGGACTAAAACTTCTACAAACTGTGAGCTAAGTTAACCTTTCCTTCCTTAAATTTGGGTGTTGGCTACTTTTCTCAGCAATGAGAAAAATTTAACTAAAATTAAATTTGGTACCAGGAGTGGGGCCTTTGAATTGGAAATACCTCTTATTTCCAGTTCAGGCCCCCCACCCCCCACTCTCAGAAATTTGGTATTGAGATTAATGGTTTTTTTTTTCCTTAAGTTTTTGTTCTTTGTTTTGCTTTTTAGCTCTTACATGTAGGTTAATAATCCATTTTGAACTAAATTTTTATACAATATGAAGACTTTAACTACCTTCTTCTAATATTCATAAGGCATGAGTCTACATAACAGTGAGCCTAGAGCCCTAGAGTTGTTACTTCTATGTGCCATGTTCTTCTTTTTCTTTCTTTTTTTTTAATGTATTTGGTACAGGGTCTCACTACATAGCTCAGACTCATCGTGACCCTCCTGTTTTTAGCCTTCCCAGTGCTGGGATTATAGGCA
The DNA here is from genome assembly GCA_004027165.1 of Ctenomys sociabilis. Classification (NCBI taxonomy): domain Eukaryota; kingdom Metazoa; phylum Chordata; class Mammalia; order Rodentia; family Ctenomyidae; genus Ctenomys; species Ctenomys sociabilis. Next base: position 83,252 of record PVKA01003022.1, read on the forward strand.
TAGAATGATTTGTTTCTGATCAAGTTGATTGGTCTGATTCAAGTGGATCTCTCCAATCTACCAAAAGAACAAAACTGACCTAACAAGGTAACAATCTTAGAATTGAAATAGTAAAAGAAACCTTAGGAGGATAGTCACCTACCAAGCAGAACCACAATATTGATTGGGCATTTGCCTATTCCCTCAGGTGACTCATGGCTAAATCTGGATTTATTATGGTATATATGCTACCAAAGTGTGCACATCTGGGTTTATTCTAAACCAATGATAGTTAACTCTACCCAATTCTACAAAGTGGGGCTTCTGGAAAGAATTCTCACAGATAGGAAGAGTTGACCACTCTTCTGCTAATAACTGTTGTCCATGCTTACCCGGAATATGACAGCCAGTTTAACACTATAAGGGGAGCTAAACAGCACAAAGGATGGCACAGCTGAAATATGGGAATAACCTAGATCTTCTATGCCATGCATGGTCCTCTGAATTAATCAATTTTGATATATTCCTACATTGGGATTTCTCTTTGCCTAAAGCTCATTAGTCTTTTTACTGGCAAACTGGATCAGGATGTGTTATTACTCATATCAAATCCTAAGCAAGAGAGATCTCCAGACTTTTCATAGAAAAATACTTCAAGGACACTGTCAAACTGAGCATGGAAATCTGGGAGCCTCAAATTCTCAAAAAGGAGCTTTCAGACTTAGAAGAAACTTCCCTGTAATCTGCAACCCTCTCAGCTGGGGATGGTAGGAAATGGATTGTACAGGAATTGAACTCTGTTTGTCAGTCCTGGGTTACTGGCTTCTCCAGAGAGGCCAACTCACCTCCGTAGCTTTTCTAAAAAGAGAGCAAAGTCTTCATATGAATGTGTTTCACTCAGTTTTATCCCCTAACAATGGTGGCTCTGGAGGAAGTGCTTTAATATTCAAGGTGGAATGGTGGAATCTGAACATTTGTGGACAAAGAAGGAGTGTGGGTGGGGCCACCTCCACCCTGGCACTGGCCACGACAGGGGCTGCCCTCCTGCTAGGAAAGAAATGGCAGGGGTGCATCAAAATCTTATATGGGTTTTTGAAGCCCATATACATCTCTTCCTATCCTGACATTCAGTGATATCACAAAAGTAATTTAACAATCAGGCACTGTGACAGCCAGACATGGTGGTGCTTGCCCATAATCTCAGCAATCTGAGAGGCAAAAGCAAGAAAATTCCCACTTTAACCTCAGCCTGGGTAACTTAGCAACTCAGCAAAATCCTTTCTCAAAATTTGAACTGGTTCTGGGGATGAGGTTCCTTCATGTCATACTATGTCCAAGGTGTCACAACACCTCTCAAACTTCTGGAGTGCAAATACTATACTCTAAATTCTTCCTGCCCTCTCCTAAAGACAACTGACTGCTACAAACAACAAAAAAAAACCCAACCTTTTCCTAACCCACTGAGTCACAGCTCTCTGTCACATTTTCCTCCATGGCCCTGTTCTTCATCCTTTTTTTTCATTCTTAACCCAAGTTTGAATCTCCCTAATAGCCAGTGTTTTGGGGTTTGTTTTGTTTTGTTAGTTGTCATTTTCTCAGAGGGTAGGATTACAGCAGGGCTGTGCTGTGGTGACCGTATCTTCCACACAGGGCAAAGCCGTGAGTAATAGCAAGGTCTGCGTGTTGAACTGCTGAGGTTGCCAGCTAAGGCCAGCTGAGGTCCCCACAGTGAGTCCAGGGTCTTTCCCTGGAGACCAGGGGACAGAAGTCCCTTAGACACCTCAGAAAACTGACATTCCTGAGCTCCACTCCACTGTTAAAGGTTCCCTGTACTCCCTGACCCTACCACCCCCTCACAAGAGAGAAACACTTGCCTGAAAATAGGATTTTCACACCCTAGCATACCTTTGTATTTTTGCTGCGTGTCTATATGCAAACTTAAATATAATTCTTTGTGGTGTACTTTCTGTTTTTGTGTACTCCAACATTTTTTATTTTGAGAATAACAGCTTGAAATGATTTGTCTCAATAAGTGTGATACTTAAACCTATATATCTAGTGCTATCAAACTGGAATAATGATTTAAAGGGGTTATTATGGCATAATATACTCTCTTTTGGAATGGAACACAGTCTACTCTTACATTGCTGGTATTTTCTCCTTACTTGTACTTTTCTATTAACTGTCTTTCTCTTATTTTAATATGCAGATGTTTTGCATTTTAAAATTTGGTCAAATTTACCATCCTTTCCCTTCATGGTTTACTCTTTCTGTGGCTGATTTAAGAAACATTTTCCCATTCTGAGGTCATGAAGATAGTCATCTATACTTTCCTCTAACAACTTTAAAGCTTTACTTTAATATGTTTAGGGTTATGACATACCTAAATGGTATTTTTGTCTGGGGTACAAAGAAAGTACCCAGCTTTACTTTTTTTCCTATATGGATACCTATCTTCAGTCAGTGAAGTTAAAACAGCTAGATATCCATACAGAAGAAAATGTACTCCTCTCTAATAGGTCATGTCACCTCGCATTTTTTTCAAAGTTTTCTTATTTGCCTAGGTTTGCTTCTGGGTTCTCTATTCTGGCCCATTGATCTGTTTGTGATTGCTCTACCAATACACTCTACCTTAATTATGTTACTTCAACATAAGTATGTGTATCCTATCAGGCATGTCCTTCCATCTCAATCTTTTCCTCAGAAAAATTTTAGTCTATATTGAACCTTTATTTTTACCCATCCACTTAGATTCAGCATGCCAAATGTCATACTGGGATTTGGTTGGGATTGCCTCAATTTGTAGTTTAATTCAGAGAAAGTTATTGTCTGAATAATGCTCCCCCAGATGTACACGTTGAAGACCTAACTCCAAGAACAAACAATGCCAATGCAATTGGAGACAGAATCTTTAAAAGGTATAAGGAAAGCTTAAATGAGTCTTTGGGATGGACTCTAATCCAGTAGCCTGGGGTCCTTCTAAGACAAGGAAAGACAATGTGTGAATAACCAAAGGGTGGCTGGTCCTCTGCACACTGAGGAGAAAGGCTCAGAAGAGCCAGCCCTGCTGATCCCTAGAACTTCCATCCTCTAGAACTATGAGGAGATAAACTTGCATTGTATTTGGCAAGAGCCACATGCTGAGGGGTCCTCACCTGAAATGGTTGGGGTCAGAATTGTTGCAGATTTTTTAGTTTTTTTTCGTTTGGGAACACATGCATAGACTTAACCATTGATCACCCCTATCTGAAAATGCAAAATTCTCCAGAATCCAAAACACTGGGAGAAGAGGATCAGTTTAAAAGCATCAGATGTTAAGAACATTTGGATTTCATATTTTGGAGTTAGAGATGTTCAATCCATTCTTTGGTACTGTAACCCTTGTAAAGCACATGCATTCATATTTTTGTCTACAAACATGGGCTGTTTCTCTGTTGACTTTATCTTTCCACCTATTATTAGCCTCTGTTAACAAAGTTTTATATTTTCTCCTTATAAATCTTATACATCTTTTATTAGATTTATTTTCAATTTTTTTTCTGTATTTTTAGGGAAGGGTCTATAGGGTGTTTAGAGTCTCACTACAAGATCAGACTTGTAGTGATTCTCCTGTTTACAGCCTCCCAAGTGCTGGGATTACAGATGCGCACCACAAATCTCAGTGCACCCCAGGGGCAGGGCCATGGCCCAGGGCCGAACCCTGTCCCCCGAACCCTCTTGTAGGTGGTTTAATCCACTGAGCTATTTGGCCAATCCATATTAGATTTATTTTCTGAGGTACTTTATAGTCTTGTTTTTACTCTCTTAATTGCTATAACTCTCCTTGATTTTCACAGGTTTTGGTCCTGCTCTCCTAGGGTCTGCTTCTAAAATATCAAGATCATGTTTTTCTGAAGGAGATGTTGGTACCTGTCACCCTGCAGCACATGCTTTTTAAAAGCCCACCCACCCCCTTTCTTTGCTGCTTTCTGTCTCCTTTCCCTCCATTACAATTTATATGTTCTGATCCTCACATCTTGGAAATCAAGTAAATAAATGTGGTGGGCAGTTCACAGGAAGACGCGGACGCGGGTCCCTGATTGGACTGCACATATTCACATTTTGGTGGACAATCTAGACCCAAGAAATAACTGACTGTTAGGGCCTACATGTAACTGCCTAGATCATATTAATAATAGAAAATGTCTACAGTTCTCCTTCACAACTCCCCCAAAAGAATATCACTTCTTTAGCCCATATCCAGACCTGACTAATTCAGTTGCAACCAGGAACAATTTCAAAACTAAGGACTTGATTGCTGCCCATATGCTGACCAAACTACCTGGAGGCATTTCCTGGTCTCACCCCTTATTCATGAGGCCTGGGAGGAGTCTCTTCTCTCCTGTGTCAGTTGCCTGAGCTTTCCAATGGGGGTCATAGTAGTGACTTCCCTAAGTGTGAGGATTTAAGGAACCATTAACATACCTCACTGCAACAGTGCCTGGCACACAACAAGCCCTTGATAAAGGGTAGTTGGATGGCCACCTTCCCACTGTCCTTTAGTTATGCAGTGGATTTTAAATTTCGTTTTCTTCACATATGAAAAACAGTATTTACATGCTTCTCTGTGTGCTTAACTCTATAGCCTGACTCAGAATACTGCTCTAGCCTGGCTGTAAAAGTTCATCCAGCCCTGCCTTTCAGTAGAGCCATTATCATTTTCTTTGCTTTTCCTTTTTTTTTTTTTTTTTTTTTCCCCTTTCCAGTATGAGGGTCAGGTGTAACTAGCTTCCAAGTCACCTTCCCACTGGAAGTTAAATGCTGAACTCCTGAAAGGATCACACGGAGTCTGATCACAGCCAGTGTGCACACACTGGCAAAACCCCATGCAGGCCTGGGTCACAGCCCATCTTCATAAACACTACAGGGAGTCCAGCAGTCCCAGGACCTCAGTGACACGTATGTCAGAGTCACAAGGAACAGGGGCTGAAATTGAGAAAGATCAGTGTCACCTCCTCTCAGTAAAATCTATCAAACACTGAAATTACCCACCTTAATTTCTAAGTGGGTTGCTAACCTTGGCCAGTGTGTTTGGCCCACACTAGGCACCACTGCCTGATCGCTGCTAGGTAGTTAGCAAATAAGTATGAATTTATAGGAATTTCCTGGTCCAGCCCTATTGAGGCTTTACACAGCTCTGGAGAGGAGCAGATAATATATTAAGGACTGTTGAGTCCTGTGAGTGGTACTTGCACTGGGACAGACACTCACCTGTGCTGTAATACTCTTCTGCTACCTGTGTGCGACTGCACCATCCTCAATAAACTGTTGTATAGGAGAAGGTTAAAAAAATAAATACATAAAATGCAGCTGAGCAAGATGGCTTCCCTAAGGTAAGGACACAATGGACAGCAGTCTTTTGCAGCAGCAGCAGATTCGGGCTGAGGGGCTAAGCCAGGCAAGGTGCTGTTCCAGGACGAAGCTGCAGAGGACAGACGAATTCCCTCAGGACACAGCCGAAGCCCCTGAAGGAATTCAGTGAGGCTTCAGGAAGGCAGAAGCAGGTCTGACAAGTAGATGAAGAGGGACAGGAACGCCTACATCGGCAGTCAGGTTTGCATCTACCTTCTACAAGACCCAGAAGGGCGGGAAACCGCCGCTGATGGTCTCAGCTTGCACAACACCGCGCGGGAAGTTCTCAGGTCCCCTCCACACAGGACCTCCAAAGCCAGAGGAGCAATGAGCCACACACACTGCAGATCTCTGGGGCGCCTCTCCTTGGTGCGCTGTAACTCGGCGTACCGCGGCAAAGGATTCTGGAAAATGTAGTTCTCTGGCTTTCCCCCAGCCCTCCACCTCCAGCAAGGGCGGTGTAGAAAAAGAATGACAGGATATCTGCAGATAATTTGGCACTGCTTACAAACAGTGTTTCTATATTTCCCATGCAGCTACTCTTCTCTGAGAACCTAAGGAGAGACACAATCTAGGCTTCAAGACAGCCTTTGAAGAAGGCCCAGAAACCAAGATGAGGCTTCCGTCAGTCAGAGAGAGAAGGACTGAGAAGGCCTGGGCGTGAGCATTTGTTCCCTCACCCACACTATTGTGCCAGTAAAAGTCGGGCTGGACCCCGGGGCCCCGAGGCTGCAGAAAGACGGTCTCTAGGAGAGGAAATAATAGGAGAATTTTAGTGTGTGGGGCTCACGTCAAAGACTCCTATGAGCGCAGGCAAAGCTGTCCGTGTCCCTGGTGCCGGTCTCCAGAAGGGGAGGTCGCAAGTAAGTGATCTTTTCTTTAGCTCTGCATGTTCAAGTGTCTTTCAAGAGTGCACAATACTTTTCAGAATAATTCATCCTTCCTAACAGCCCAGGGTTTGGTGTGATTGGTGGCGGCTGGTATGTGGAGTTTTTGCGTATGTGGCAGTGACCTCTGGCACTTGGGGACAGTGGTGTCTCATGGACTAGGCATGTGGAGAGTGCTCCAATGATAATACATTTGCAAACTGAATATGGTGTTTCCAACTTGTAGAGAATAGTTAGAACATTCTATTAAAGTTGTGAAACACAGAAAAAAGAAAAAGAGAAAGATCAACCTTTCAACAGCATGGAGTTCACAGACCTTGTGATTTCATGTTTCCTTTACATTTTTCTATTAGCTTTCTGCTCAGTTCTCAGGTGAGAACAATCAAACCTTCCTTCTCGGAAAGCTCACACTCTCGGCCCATGCTTTCTCCCGCTCAGTGTTGCTCGAATGAGCATGGCATGTCTGGCTTTCTCATGAGAAGGCAACCCCCACTTCTAGACAGGCACCACGTCTGCCTTGTCCGCGTCATCCTTATCCTTGTCCGTGTCATCCTTGTCCTTCATTCTGCTGATGCTCTTAGAATAAGTTTATAGCAGTAAAGGGTGTGAGCATGGAGACAGAAGGACTGGGACGCAGGTGCTCAACTGAGATCCCAACACTCCGCATGCTGAGGCAGGAGGATTGCTGTGAGCTCAAGGTCAGCTCGGGCTAGCTAGAGAGACTCTAGCTTAGTAAAAAAGCAGAAGAGGAAGAGAAAGGAGAAGCAAAAGAATAGTAAGAGGAAGAGGAAGAAGAATGGGAAGTGCAACAGAGGACAGAGGACAGAAACATCCATGAAGATATAATGGTAGAGGACATAGATAATCTACTAAATACTTGGTGTCATTCAATAAGAGTAGAAATTTGGAAAATATTTTAAAATAAAATCAGCATGGTGGCCAGGCATGGTGGTATACACATGCACTCACAGCACTCAGGAAGCTGAGGCAGGAGGATCCCTGAGAGTTCAAGACCAGCCTGGGTTATATAGGGAGATCAAAGCTGGTCTGAACCCTATAGCAAAGTCCTACCTCAAAAAGAAAATGAAATTACAGAACATAGAGCAAGCTCAGGAGGAAAAAAAATGGATTCTGTTGTAGACATGTTTGATTTGAGCTGTCCTGCTCAAAGAGCCAATTGTTTCCAGCTGGATATCATCCAAGATATGCAATGATACTGTAAGGATCTAGAACTTAGGAGAAACATCTGGGTAGAAGAATGATTGCAAATATAGAGATGATCATTAACACCATCACAGTAAACAAGAATGAGAAAGGCATAAAAGAGACCAACACCAAAGCCCCTGGGAGACCGATATTTTTAGAAGAATAGGTAACCTAAATGGAGATGGGAAAGAACTGTTAGATAAGAATATTAGGACAAGCTTGGAGGGTTGCACTAAGGCTGAGCTCAGGGCCAGCCTGAGCTACAAGTGAGTTCAAGGCCAATCTGAACTATGCAGCAAAACCTTGTCTAAAAAAAAGGCTATTAGGTCATTGTATGAAAAAAATGAGAGCCATGTTTGATCACAGCAAGAGTCCAGAGAAGTGAGCGATTCACTGCAGGTACAAACAGGACAGGATTTGGGGGTCCTCCAATGTCAGGCAAAGAAGCTGACTTTCCCAGTCAACAGTGATGATGGACCGATGTCTTCTGGCTTTTGTGGGCTGAGGCTTCTGTCCCTTTGGGGAACCAATAAGCAGTATGGGTCAGTCAGGGGCCCCCAGTCTGACATTTAGAGATAAGAAGCAGTGAACAGCCTCAAGAAAATATTTCACATCAAAAAATACATCCTCTAACCCAAATCACCACTGGCTTAAACAAACTGGAGAGCAAACCCCAGCATTTGAAGGGCTGTCATTACTTTTGCTTGGTTCTTATAACCAGTCCTTTGGCAATGATGAAGGACAAAAATATTCCCCAAGAATCCCGCTGGTCTAACCAAGTCCAAAACCAGCGGCAGCTCCTCCTGTAGTCTCAGTGACAAGCCTCTGTCACAGAGCCTTGGCGCCACAGGAGCCAGGGAGCGTTTAGTTTATGTTCCAGAGGGAGGCATCAGGCACGAGCGGAAGAATGTCTGTCCACCTTTCCATTACAGTGTCCCACAAGAGCTAAACAGCCTGAGGCGAGAGAAGGCAGACATCAGGACGCTGTTAGACCTTGGCTATCCTACCTCTTCCAATGCCAGTGTGGTTTGGGAGAGGTTTAAAAGTAAGCTTTGAAAACAATCACAGATGCAAGGCCTGGTTAAGCTCAACCACAGGGGGAGACAGAGATGATCTGGACCTTTGTAAAGGTGTTGGGGTACATGGTGAGGGTGTGAGCCAGGCCATGGGGGGAAGGCATCTTGCCTTGGTGGGTGCTGCATCTCAGGGAGCGTTCACTGCACAAGGAGATGCCCCCCTCTGTGTGGAATGGGAGGTGCACAGTGACTCTGACTGACAGGCAGTGTGTTTATGAACGTCTGTGCAAGGCTGTGCTCGGCATAAATGCTTTGCAGATGCACGCTGTGGTTGCCTTCTGAAAGTCCTGAAGTTCCAGCACTGACAGAAGTCAAGTCAGTGACCACACAGCCTTAAGTGAGGGAGGAGCATGCCAGATCTCCCACCCTAGGAAATGCCTGTCCTGGGAACACGCTGCTTGGAAGCTGGCTAGGGAGAAAAAGGAAAGAAAGCACAAGATGGACGCTGTCAATTGGTGATGTTGTGTGAGCAAAGGTCTGGCCCATCTTCTCTCTCACCCCCTTCCATCTCAGTTTGCTCTGTGCCAGAGTTTTCTTCTTAATGAAAGGTGAGGTAAAATATCTAAATATTAAAACAGAAACACTAACTCTACTGGAGGAGAAAGTAGGCAGAAATCTTGAAGACATAGGGACAGGCAGAGTTCATGAACAAAAACCAAACTACACGAAGTACTTCAAAGAATCAACAGCTGGGATCTCATCTTGTTGAAAAGTTTGTGCAGGAATCGCCAACAGAGTAAAAAGAAAATTCATGAATTGGGAAAAAATTTTGACCAACTGTCCCTCAGACAAAGGCTCTCTATCTAGAACATATAAAGTATAATTTTTTAAATATCAGACCACCAAAATCCAAAGACCCAACAAAGAAATGGGCATCTGAGATAAATACATACTTCTCAGATGAAGAAATACAAATGACAAATAAATCAATGAGAAATGCTTGACATCATTGGTTATTAGACAAATGCAAGTAAAAACAACATTGAAATTCCATCTCACCCCAAAAAAGAATGGATATCATCAAGAAGTCAACCAATAACAAATGCTGGAGGGGGTGTGGAGAAAAAGAAACCCTTCTCCACTGTTGGTGGGAGGGTAGACTGGTACAATCACTATGGAAGGCAATGTGCAGATTCCCTAAAAAAACAGAATTAGAGGTCCAATTCAACCCAGCTATTCCCCTCCTGGGCATGTTTCCAGAAGAACTGAGAGCATCATACTACAGTGATACCCAGGTTTATAGCAGCACAATTTGTCACAGCTGCACTTTGGAAACAACCCAAATATCCATCGACTGAGGAATAGATTTAAAAAAAAAAAAAAGTGTTATTCTTATACAATCAAGTATTACTGAGCTATAAAGATAAACTTCGGAGGCTGGCCAGATAGTTCAGTGGAGTAAAGCTACTGCTTAGGCAGAGTGCAGCAGCTGGGGTTCAATCCTTGGAGTCCCATGCTGGTCCCACCCCCTGGGCACACTGAGACAGCACTTGAGACTGGGTGTGGTGGTGCGCACCTGTAATTCCAGAGCTTGGGAGGCTGCAAACAGGAGGATCACTACGAGTCCAATCTATGCAGTGAGACCCTGTAGATCCTGTCCCAAATACATAAATATAAACTTTAGGCTTCTCTACATAAATGGATGCAACTAGAGGCCATAGTCATAAGTGAAATAAATCAGACACACATATATAAACACTGTATTGACTCGCTAGTGTAAGAGAAAGAATAAATAGGATCTGAAAAGTACAATGGATACTGTGAAGGGAAAAGAAACTATTCAAAGGGAAGAAACAACTGAGAATGAAGGAAAGGGGAAAAAGGAAGAGAGAGAGGAGAGAGAGAAATATATTTATGCAAACTTAAAGAATAGCTTAGATAATTATACTGCTGATTTCTGCTGGCTAACTGAAAGGAGCAGTCAATGCTTAATTTTTTTCTCTCCTTAATTTTTAATAAGTTTTGACCAATTTGCATGCTTATGCTGGTAACTGAACAATTACTTTGAAGACAACAATATGCAAAGCAACAACCACTGTTGAACTCCTATCATCTTGTTTAGTGCTATCATCTGTGTCAATTCTAATGTTCTTTTTCTTTTTACTTTTTTATTCTCTTTTAAAAAAATCATTCTCCAAAGTAAAACAAATTGAAAAGTGAAAATACTCTCCAGAAAGAAAAGAAGGAGGGAGGGAGGGAGGGAGGGAGGGAGGGAGGGAAGGTGCGTTAACAGGCAGAGCAATCATCTCTGGAGAGGACGGGGAAGCCAGAGGTGGAGGAGCTGCTGATCCCCAGAGTGGCAGAAGTGCAAGGTCAAGCTCAGTAACCTTCCTGGAGATGCACCATGCTGGAAAACACAGGCCTCTTCCTCCTGTCTCATCAATGAGGCCAAATGTGTTGGCAAAACCACCCAAAGAAACATCCCCAGTGCACAGGGACCTGAAGAGGTAAGAACAGCAACGAGTCCTAGAGTGAAGCTACTGCTACAGCGTCAATGCCAAAGGGAAAAGCAGAGGGAGAGCAGAGGGACAGCCTCTGCCAGTCCTTTCCTGTCCAGCAAAGATGCAAGCACTAGGTGCTGTGCTACTGTTACAAGAAAATGCAGTTCTTGAGCTCCCGGCTTTTTAGGCAGAAGTCTATTGCAAAGTGTGACTGAGTGCGCTGTGGTACTGCTGCCCTTTAGTTCAGTGATCTGAGAAATGCCAGAGAAGAGTCGAGGGGCCTAGGAACAAATGAGGGGTGCTCTACCTGCCTGGGGTGCAGCAGGAAAAGCTCCACAGGGCACAGAGAGGTGCTCTAAGAGCAGAGAAAATACTATATGCATGTGCATGTGAGCATACGTGACATAATAACATCTCTCGCAGTCCCTGCGCAGTATTCTGCATATGGTACATGCATAACAAAGGCTGCTATTTAATTTTTTTCTTTATCTCTCTGACTCCTCTGCTTTATTCCTAAGTCTTCCTCCTCTTCTTTCTTTTTCTAGAGGGGCTGGGGGAGATGGCTCAGTGGAATAAATGCTTCCCTAGCAAGCGCAAGGGCCAGTTCTGCCAAAAAAAATGAAAAAAAAAAGAAAAATCACTAATTACCTGGACATTTGGGCCAGCAAATAGCTCAGCAGATTAAAGCACTTGCAAGCAGGCGCAGGGCTGGGAGTTCAATCCCCAGGCCTGCCATGCTGGCCCTGCCCCTGGGGGATGCTGAGATGGCAATTGAGACTGGGTGTGGTGGCGGGCACCTGTAATCCCAGTACTTGGGAGGCTGTAAACAGGCAGATCACTACAAGTCCTATCTAGTAGTGAGACCCTGAACACTCTGTAGACTCTTCCCTAAGATTAAAAAAAAAAAAAACCTGAAGGGTCCTTTGCTAGTAATGCCAGAGAGTTTCACTTGGGGGTAACAGTCAGTAAATCAGAAGTTAGTTGGATGTCACCGGATACTGGACCTCAGTCAGACAAGGCAGAATGTTAGAAGAAAACACCTGCAGCCTGCAGTTAGGGGAGCATTGGTGTTATTGGAATCATCCTGAGCATTTATTAAACACTTGCTGCATGCTAGGTGCTGTAAATACGAGATGTGCCGATCCATTCGGTGCCCACAGTAACCCAGTGAGGTTCATGGGACTCAGGTAAGGCCTGCAGCGTGCCGAGGGCTGCAGGGCTCCTTGAGGCTACAACCAAATCAGCAGAGCAGCCAGCACAATCCAGCCCCAGAGCCTGTGACCCAGGCTGCACCCCACACTCAGCCCTAAACACTAAGGACAAAAGCATCTTGAATCCCTAGAATTGTCGCTGCTATTTCCCTGTAGGGATTGGCAGGTCCTAAATTCAAAACATTTTATTGATCAGCACTTTTCCCAAGGTTTTTTTCTAATAGAAATTAATGCATACCAGGAAAGAAAACACTGCTGGATGGAGCCAGGCTCGTGGACTTGCCGTTGCCGGTATCACGGAGCAGGAAACAGTAGAGATCTCCTGCGCTCTGGCCATTGCAGGCGAGCATGCCTTGGGAACTAGGGAAAAATCTCACAGTGTCAAGATTGGCCTTCAGGGTCACCAGCTGGTAAAAGGAGCAAATGATGTCTGGGCCACACTGAGCACTGCAAGATGACCAGACCCCCACCTGTCTCTGAGAACTCTGGCTCTTTGTAGAGAAAACAAAAACTACCAAGATTTACTTGTCTGAATCATACATTAATAAAAACTTTTGTCCACTTTTGATTCTTTCCAGGACTAAAACCAACATTAATCAGAACCCACACTTAGAGTTACTGCAGAAGCTTAAAGCATCGCTAAATGAAGTGAAGTGGAGAAAGAGAATCCTCTGGAAAACCGCGGACGTCCCGCATAGACAACTGTGTTTGCCAGGGACGAGCCCATGTGTGTGTCGGGAGGCTCACTCATTGTCATTACATCAGCTTTTCCGCCGACTCACCCTTCCCCCTCGGGACTGCAGATGCACCTCCTCTCCCAGAAGCAGACTCCTGTGGTTACCTGGCATCCAAGCCTGAGGCTTTGTACAGAAGCCCAGACCAAGTCAGAGTGGCAGACACAGTCTGACGTGAAATGCCAAGGATGCATTAAACGGATGAGGAAACTAATCTATAATTTCTACTTTGCTGATTACCACAGTCACTAGAATTATATCAAATACAATCTGAATTCTACTTATTCTTTCTGCACATAGCTGTTGAGTGCACGCTCTGTGCTAGGAACAGCTCCGTGAGATGAGGGGTGTGGAACTGAACAAAATAAACTCATCACCATTATCACCACCACCACCAGCACCATCTCTGCTCCTGTGAAGTTTATATTCCTAGAGGGAAAGACAGACTAGCACTCCCTATGGGAGAAGGACTTGCCATTTATGAAGTGTTGCTCTGTAGCTCTAGGAGAGAAGTAAATGAATTAATGAGGATTTGTATTCTTCATGTGTCATTGAAGCCATGTGGACTCTGTTTCTCTAGTACCGTACAGGGCATTGATGACATATAATGCTATTATTTGTACCCTATGGAGAAGGAGCAATTTGGGTTATTACCACTATCATTTCTTCCCTTCTTTTCCTATGTATGACAGAGACACCAAGGATACTCATTCACAGTGAATTACATCTAAAGAAAGCAAAATTTCAATAGAAGCATGAAAGCAGATGTGCAACAGTCAATCATATAGCTTAATCATTTGAAAAAACAGGGTCTGTTCTGGGAGGTTGGGGATCGAAAGTTCAGCCCAACCTGGGTGATTTAACAACTCCAAAGGGCATTGTCTCAATTTTTTTCAAAGGGGAGGGGGCAGCTAGGTGAAAAGACCCTGGCTTCACAGGATCAAAATGATGTAAGCTCTTACCTGTGATTGTGTCCCAACCACACACTGTCACCCCAAAGGACAGAAGTCCAAGTCTCTCTCCATTGTCTTTGGACATCCCTTCAAGTCCAGCCTCTGGGATATAGACAGCCATGGCACAGTGGTGGCAACTGAGATGTTTTGTCTCTTCCAGAGAAAGAGAGGACCAACAGGACCTTCAGAAGGGCAACAGGAGTTGGGAAGTGTTTTCATGAGAAAGCTTCGAGGTATACCTCTGTTCTTCAGGAGAGAAAGCGAAATCCTTCCAGAAGGCTCTACTCTAGGCTAAATGCCTTTCTGCACCTATATCCTGTGCATGGTACCATGGGAAAGTGCTGTGCTATGAATTCTACTCTTTTTTTTTTTTTGAGACAGGATCTCACTATGCAGTTCAGGCTGGCCTTAAGCTCACTTTGTAGCTCAGGCTGGTCTCGAACTCACAACAATCCTGCTGCCTCAGCCTCCCGGGGATTACAGGCATGCGCCACCATGCCCGGCTCGAATTCTACTCTTGAAGACAAGATTGGAAACCATTAGTGAATACAGCAGAAGATTCTCTTAGCTCTTCTCATAGCACAGAACAGAGAGTGAAAAATAGCTTTGACATACAGTTTTAATTTCCCTTTCTAATATAAATCAGAATGAAATGTAAATTTTCCTGTGTGACTGACAGCTAGTAAACCTAGCAGGAGAGCCAGCATATTTAAGAACTTTTTGCTCGCCCTAATGGAAGTTATCCTGGATATAGGATGGTATAGATATTAAGGCTTTCTTCAGGGTTTCTTTAAAGATCAGGCCCTGGGAGAAAGACGTGGAGAGTGTGTCTTTGACAATACAAAATGTAGGAGGAACCTTCCTCCTCTTTCTCTGTCCCAGACCCCCAAATTGGCCATGGACATAATGACACGGCACACAGTTTGGCAGTTCTGAGGCTGCTGGGTTGCCTGAAGGAACACAAGGACCATGAATCTTCTCCAGGAAAAAGGACATCAGCCTGGGGCTGACATCATGAGGACTCATCCTGTGGTTTTGCTGGAGTGTTCTATGCTTGGATCCCATTAGCAATCGCTTTTTGATATGTGTGTCCCCATAACTACCAAAAGCAATGCCCTGAAACTAAATTGTTAACTTTTGCCTTTTCATGGGGTGGGTTTGGAATTTAGGGAAGAGAGGGAGGGAGGGAGAGAGAGAGAGAGAGAATGTGAAAGAAAATGTTTCTTTCCTATCGACTTTTTTCCCCCAAATGAAAATCCATTAAGGACATTGCAAAGGAACTCAGATGTGATCCCTAAAGCTACACAAAACATTCCAGGCCACAAGCAGCTGGAGGAGAGTTCCTAAAAGGGCATTGAGTCACAGGTAAAGGCCTCAAAAGGTAGATGCCTCTCTGTTGAGAGGGAAAAAGGCACCCATCCCTCTGGAGAGGCAGGAGGAAGCGGCTGAACCTGCTGGACAATACAAAGGCCAATGTGTTCCGGCACCCAGGCCACAGGACAAGAAAGTGCTGTGGTCTCTGGGAACTCTGCTGAGACAGCACATCTGGAACTCACAAGGCCTCTTAGCCCGGGGGCTCCTGTCTGTCCACACAGCAGCCATGGCTGTCTTGAGCATTCCAGAGGAGCACAGTGATCACCCCTGCTTGCCCATCATCCAGCTGGAGGTTAGGCCTTGTAAGCAACGCGACTGTCCCCACATCCTGGGCTTGTTGCATGCTGGCCCCATCCAGGGCAGCTGCTAGAGCCAATGAACACCCAGACCAAGCCTCCGCTCTGTCTTCCAGACTTCACTTTCTCCCCAGAAGAACAGAGGTACACCTGGAGGCTGCCTCATGAAAACCCTGTTGCCCTTCTGAAGGTCCTGTTGGTCCTCTCTTTCTCTGGAAGAGACAAAACATCTA
This sequence comes from Ctenomys sociabilis, assembly GCA_004027165.1. NCBI lineage: Eukaryota > Metazoa > Chordata > Mammalia > Rodentia > Ctenomyidae > Ctenomys > Ctenomys sociabilis. Next base: position 99,033 of record PVKA01003022.1, read on the forward strand.
GGTTGCAGCATCGTGACTGTAGGCCTGGTTTGTGCCATGGCTGCCTGAATCCTAGAGGCTGGACTTGAAGGGATATCCAAAGACAATGGAGAGGGACTTGGACTTCAGTCTTTCCCCATTTGGGTGACAGTGTGTGGTTGGGACAGTCACAGGTAAGAGCTTGCATTGTTTTGATCCAAGGAATATTATTAAGCACCTACTGCATACATACCAGACATTCTGCTAAGGACCTACAAACAACATGTTTCCTTAAGTAATCCCCAAGTAAATGGGAGAAAATGCTTCTGATACTGTATTAAAACAGTTGTGCATAAATATGTCAGTCCTTCTCACTCTGACTTTGACTACCTCTATGAGAAATTCTATATGGATGTGTTTACCATGCATATACTTTAGAAATTCAGAATGGCCAAGTCTTGCACACACAAATTATGAATCACTCCTGAGGGAGTTAATTAGGGAAGAACTTGGAATTGAGAAATGAGAGAGAGAGGTAAAGCTGCTGACTTCAGAGACAGAGGTGCTTGCACTAAAATCTTGAGAGAGCAGAATGGTGCTGGAGTTGGACAAGAGCTCCTCAAAACTCAACAAGGTGGCCTTGTTTGAAAAAAGTCTTTTCAGATATAGCCTTGGTAAGATGAGATTGTACTAAATCAGGATGGACCCACGATCCAAAGGAGTGTCCCAGAGTGAGCAGCACAGAATTACACACAGAGGAGGGGCCAGAGAAAGGGGAGTGGAGTCTGGGCGGTGCTGCCCAGGACTGGGGACAGTGAGTGGAAAGGCTAAGGGAGGACACCTCTGGCCGCAGAAAGGGGCTGTGTCTTCTGACACCTAGATGTGGGGACCCCTGGCCTCCAGGATATGAGAGAACAGATTGCTGCTGTTTTAAGCAAGAAAGTTGGCAGCAACTTTTAGTGGCAGCTGTAGGAAACTTCTCTTTTACACCAAAGAAGAGCAGAAGAGATCCTTAAACTGAGAATTAGCTCAGTCTAAGGAAATTGCGAAAATGGGCAAAAAGAGTGGTCACTAAGAGCTTCCATTCACAGGTGCCAAGGCTGTGACGAGGGTTACCAACCCTGGGCGCTGGCTAGAGGGGATAAACACTGCCTGTAGAGCTGTGTGCCCTGCTGGTTAAGTAAGATGGCCCTCAAAGCACTTACGTCCCAAGCAGTCACTTAATCAACATCTCTGACTATTGTGGCCCTGAGCCTATGGCCTGGGCCTGTCCTACAGTGCAACCTGCATGCTGTGTCCACCGGCCCTGCAGGCAGAGCTGGACATGGGAAGTGATGGTGCTAAGGCCTCCCATCAAGAAGACACTGCGTATGAGGATGGAAAGTGACTCGGAGAGCAAACCAATCAAAACGAATCTGCAAGTGTCTTCCTAAAACTGCAGGGAAGGAAATTTAACACATTTTGTTGAAGTCAGGGGTGGTAAGTGGAAACTGAGTATCATATCTGCTACTACGAATTTAAAATGTGCAAAGTGTCAATTGCATTGTCTTTATTTAGAAATTTATTTAGAAATTGATTTCTATGATTAATGTAAAGAGGAAACAGCATTTCACACATATTCTTTACTCAGAACTTTAGTGCAAGATGTCTAGTTGTGCAAAGGCAAATTTTCTTGTCTCCTAACCAAAGTCCAAGCAGTAGTTCTTTTCTGATGAAAGAAAAAAATTTTTTTCAGGCCTTTAACCTAAGGCAACTAATAAAAACCTTTACATGCAACTGTGTTTGCGTGGGTCACACTCTAGTTGCTGCCTCCTAGTCTTGTCACCTGCTCTCTTCTCTCAGTTTGGCCGAAACGGGTACATTCTGGGTGCTCAGTCAAGCCTTTAATGAACTGATTGCCCAGGAAGACTTGTAGGGAGAAGGCCTGGAGAGGAGGAGTGGCTGAAGGACACACTTGACAGATGAACACTCCACTGTGACCCGAGGTGTTTAGGGGCAGAGACAGTGTCCCAGAGAGCTACTGTCATGAGTATCCCACTAAAGAGTTTAGACCTTAGTTTGTAGTTGATGGGGAAACTACCAAAAGTAAGTTGTTGTGGTATTTTAGAATACTCACCCTAGGGCTGGCGAGATAGGTCAGCGACTAAGCACTGAGGGACGGAGGTTCAGTCCCCGGGACTGTATGATCCCTGGCACTGTATGCAACCCAGGCCCTGACCTCAGGCACACTGAACTGGCCACCGAGTGTGGGCATGGTGGTTCATGCCTATAATCCCAGTGCTGGGGAGGCTGAAAAAATAGAGGATCACTACGAGTCTGAGCTGCATAGTGAAACCCTGTACCAAACACATAAAATTATTTTTTTTTAAAAAAGAATACTCACAGTGGCAGCAGTAAAGGATGGGCGTTGTTGTAAGGAATGTAATGGACCAACTTTTTTTTTTTTAATGGGAGGCCAACGGAGCTCTAGGGAATCCAGTTAGAAGAAGTATGGACGAAAGATGAAGCGGGTCTGACCAAGGGAATAGGGGTAGGCTAAAGCACCAAAGAGGCCATTTGCAGTAGAATTAACAAGTTCAGGACAACTAGACGCTTTTTTTTCTTAAATCTCATCCCGAGTTCTCCCCACCATTCCATACAAACAGACTCCAATATAAAGGTTTATGTGCAAGTAGTCTATTGAACCTGCAACAAACTTGAGGCACTGGGAAGAACTGAGGAGCACGAGGCCGCCGCTCACGCCCCTTGTGCCGCAGGCCGGCAGCGCTCACCGCACCTCTGGGACCCGGATCTCCTGAACGTGCTCTGTACTTGCTTCCACCCCTGCTTCCGCGCGTTCCCTCGGGGTTCATTCCCTGACCCACAGGCTGCACACAGGTTACTGCTGAGCGGGACTGTGGTTCTTTGAGGTCCAAATGAACACCAGAGAAGCCCCACCGCGAGGAGTGAGAAGCAAAGCCGAGGAGCCTCTTCCCGCAGCTGAATTAGTGCAGGCAGTTCGCTCAGAACTGGCCGGGGCAATTTAGGGATACGGCGCCCCCTGAAGTGGGTGCTGAGAGCGCAGCTCTCCGTGGCCGCTTGCTCGGAGGCCTTCACTGTTCTTCCATCAACGGCCTTCTCCTCTTACTCCCAGAGATCTAGCCCAGCCTCTCTCTCCTTGGACACAATGCACACTTGCTCCATGTGCCTTACCCCTGCAATTCCTTCTGTAGCTTGGAGGGTTTCTTCTCCCGTCCCTCTGGGCTCACTCCTTCTTCATGTCCATCTTATCAGAAGACCCCTCCGATCACATTTCATAGCAGCACTCCAGCCTTAATTCTGTCCTCCTCCCCTGCTTCCTTCTCCATGCGTCCTACACCTGAGTATTTGAGTTGACACATTCCCTATGCTCCACTACTGTAAGCTCCACCAGGACAGGGCTTTGTTTTGAACACTGCAGAGGCCCACTCCTGGGCCAGGTGTGCCCTGGTGTTCGGCAGGGACTCTCCACAGCAGCTTGTTGTTTGTTGAAGGCGTGGCGACTCACATCTCCGACTGGCATAGGCAGTGTTGAAGGTGCTCTGACTTCCGGATGAGAATGAATCCTGGAGGCATGGATGAGGTGTGGCATGAGAACGTGGCGTGGAGGTGGCTGTATTCAGGCGAGCCTGTGGCCCACTGGTTTCGTGGGCATATCACCTGTGGGCCACACAGGACTCAGCATTCAGAGGGCCTCGTGCTTGGCTTAATGTTCGTTCTGCTATTACTATCTCTCCTCCTCTCCCCTCCCCTCCTCTCTTCTCCCCCACTCTCTTTTCTTCTCCTTCTCCTTCTTCTTCCTCCTCCTCCTCCTTCTTCCTCTCTGTGTCTGTCTCTGTCTCTGTCTCTCTCTGTCACTCTCTCTGTTTCCCTCTCTCTGTCTCTGTCTCTGTCTCCCTCTCACTCTCTGTCTCCCTCTCCCTCTCTCTGTGTCTCTGTCTCTCTCTCTCTCTCTCTTTCTCTCTCTCTCTCTCCCTCTCCCTCTCTCAGTTCTCACTCAGTTGCCCAGTCTGGCCCCTAATGTGCAATACTCTTGCCTCTGCCTGAATAGCTGGGATCACCGGTGTGTGCCGCCATGTCAAGGTCACTACTGTGAAATCCTTAATAATTTCAGCCTTGGCCTTGTGCCTTGGAAGTGAAGTCTGATGGGCCATGGAATGTGTTCATAAGCCGAGGGGGTGCAGCTCATGAGCCTTGACAGTCCCTCTGCGGATGCCCCATTATCGAGGGAGATCAGCCAGGTCTGAGGGGGCAATCATTTCTCTGACTGAGCTTCCAGGCCACCGGATGCTGATTCCTATAAGGAAGGAAGGCTGGCGTTCCAGGGGCAGGAGCAGGTCCTTTTCCTTCCACTCCTCCCCTCCCAAAGAATAAAGCCAAAGGTAGATGTTGTGGAACGTGCACATATTAGAAGTGGAAGAAAAGCTGCTGAGTTCACTTCACAGGTCAGTTCACCATTCTAGCAGGTGAGACACAGAGGCGCGTGCACACTGCAGACCGTGCCCACTGATTGTGCATTCCAGCTAAATGCTGTCCTATTTGCGCTGTTAACTGGTATTACACGACCTAGAGATAAGTGGTGAAGCACACGCTAACGATTGTAAATTAAATTTAATAGCTTCATTTTTACCAAGAATAACGTTCAATAGCAAATTGAAAGCTCACAGCAAATGGAGAGTCCAGGAAAGAAGGAAAAACTCTGATATTTAACTTCCTCTAACAGCATTTCCCGCCAGGCTTTTTGGGCAAGAGAAATGTGCTTTCATTTTTCTCTGAACCCTGCAAATCGCATAACCTTGTTTGCCTGGGAATCCTACAAAAAGTGTGAACCCAAGTTCAGAGATCCCACCTGCTGGTAGAAAGTGTCTTTTTTATTTGGGTATAGCTGTGGGGTGTGGGGTGTTGTGTAGTGTGTGTATGTGTGTGTGTGTGTGCGTGCGCTTGCGTGTGCGTGTATGTGCGTGTGCGTGTATGTGCGTGTGTGTTTCCCGTTTGCTTCAGGCAGGATTTGGGGGACCACGACAGGACTACGGATGTTGAAGCGCAGATGTATCATTACCGCCACCTGGTGTCCAATCTCACGCACAGCACACAGCTCCAGGAGGAGGAGGCTCGCGAACAAAATGATGAGAGCAGCGGTTTCATCCACTATTCATAAGCACCATTTCCAAGGGTCAGAGAAATAGCTCAGTGGCTCTGTGCCTGCCTGGCAAGTGCAAGGTCCTGAGTTCAATCCCTGCTTCCTAAAAAAAAGAAGAAAAAAAAAAAAAAAAAGGAATTGTTCATATAAGGGCGGAGAGTGTGTGTGCATGTGGGTCCCTTTGCCTCTCCAGTTGCCTCCTGAGAGCCAGGGAATCTGGTTCCCTTGAGTCAAAGCACACGCACACCCAGAAGCCTGGAGGTCAGGGCTTCTCGTGGGAGCTGTACCACTGTGGATCCCTCGTGGCAGACGTGCTGAAAACGAGGATGCTGGTGCCCAGGCAGGGGTCAGGCTCCTCCTGTGCTACTCTAGAGGCTGCAGCCGGACGAGTTCTGTTGCTTACCAGTGACAAAATGAGAATCAGCAATAATTAATTGACTGTCCCAAACACAGAGAAGTTATTGTAATGAGTGATCCGGTATTAGCTGGGATTATGCGCTAAAGGGAGAACAGTTCATTGCGTGGAAGATAGCGAGCAAGAGAAAAAGAGAAATGAAGACAGGCAGTGCGAATGACGGGACTGATGACCAGTGGAGCAAATATCCTGGAATTTTAAACCTGCCGCTTCTTTGATCGAGGTTCTGAATGCCTCCTCCCTCGGGGCAAGTGGAAGGTAGTACTGGGAACCTGGAAAGGCCCTTTCCTTCACCACGGATAAACACTTTGTAAATATTTTGGGTAATAATAGAGTCATCAAAAGACAAGAGCTGATTAATATTCTTAATATGTGAGTTCAAAATCAACACATGTATACTACAGACATTACAATACCTCATTTCAAATTATGCTACCGAGCTGTAGTAACAGAAACAGAGATACTGATACACAAAAATAAACATGTAGACCATGAGAACTGAGAAGAAGACACAGAAACCAACCCTTTGGGCTGAGGAGATGGCTCAGTGGAATAAGTGCCCTCCTCACAAGTGCAGGGACCTGAGTTCAATCCCCGGTACAAAGAAAGAAACCTTTCTGCTACAGCCATCTGATACTGTACATAGAAACCAAAAATATGTACTAGGGGCAAAAAAAAAAAAAAAAAAAAAAAAAAAAATGCCTCTTTTAACAAATGACCCTGGGAAAATTTTATAACTACTGTGGAAAACCAACTAGATCCCTGTCTCTCACCTTGTACAAAAATCAATTCAAAATGGATCAAAGACCTACGTGGAGGACCTGAAACTTTGCAACTGCTAAAAGAGAACACAGGGAAAATACCCAAAGCCATGGGCACAGGCAGAGGCTTCCTGAACAGCACTTCAGCAGCACAGGAAACGGGACCTAGCAAATTAAAACTTCTGCTCAGCAAGGTAAACAACCAGTAGAGTGAAGAAACAGTTTACAAAATGGGAGAAACTATGTACTAGCTACTCAACTAACAGAATATTAATATCTATTATTATTATTTTATACTATCTACCGTCTATTATTATCACTACTATTGTCATGCTATGTATTATCTAGTAGTACAGAGTATTAATGTCAATACCAAAAAAAAAAAAAAAAATACCAGTGAGGCATTGTAAAAAAGGTCAGGGACACAGACAGTGGCACAGTACCTGCCTAGTGTGTATAAGATCAGGAATTTGATTCCTGGTTAAAAAAAAACAAAAATAAACTTAAACCCAAATAATCAAATAGCCCAATCAGTAAATGAGCAAATGAACTGAACACAAAGTACATATGATCGAAAAGCATATGAAAAAAATGTTCAACTTCTTTAGTTATTAGAGAACTGCAAATCAAAACTATATTGAGATTCAATCTTTCCCTAGTCAGAGGAGCTATCATCAAGAATACTAAGTAAAGAAACACAGAAATAAATAGAAAAGTACATGAGTAAAAAATAAACGCTAGTGAGGATGGAGAGAGACAAAAAGCTTTTTCTTGGGAAAAAGAAAATCACAATTTTGTCCTTGCGTCATGGCTTTCTAGCCTGTTGTTTCTGAGAGACACCAGTGAACCCCCTGGAGTGACCATGGTCTTCCATGTGCTTGTGTTTGTGGTGAGAGGCAACGGCCAGCTCTAGTCACCATCTCCCACCGGGTCCTGCTCAGAGACACTGCGTGAGTAAAGATTTCTTTTGCTATAACCTGTCACGGCATCATGTTATGTCTACAATGTGTGTGGTTATTGTGATCTGAACAGAAACTGTGGGTTTGTACAAAAAGTCAAGTATTCGCTTCCTAACCTGTCATTCGTAGCAAAGTCACACTAGAACTGCTTACCACTATGCCCGATTATAATGTGGAAGACTGAATTCTGAGCGCACTAAGATGGTATTCATTGGGTCAGGGTCTTGGCATTAAGTTTAATGCTTCTGGGTTTGTTTTTTGGGTTTTTGCTTTTCTTTAGGTTTTTTTTTTAAAGTCAGCCTATGTACTAAATTGCTTCCAGGTAATTTTTTATTTCCTAAATTGCACTGAGGTTATCCAGAAGATTGGGTGCTTCTAGTGACTGCTGCATTGAACAGGGGTTCTTGAGGGCTATTTTCTTTCTCCTCAACACAGAGCAGAAATGATGGGGCTTTGTTGTGTGAAATAATGTTGGTGGGCAGCAGAGAAACTTAAATATTCGGTCTCAGTTGAAAAGCCTAATAGATTATAAGAGAAAAAACTCGAAGAACAAAAAGAAGCACCACCGAGCTATATGCCTGTCCAGCAGGTTCGCTAACAGCACCAATGGCCATTTTGAAATGGGGTGGGAGTTAATGGGGAAGGAGAAGAGGAGATTTAAAGGGGACGTAGATAAAAGCCTTAATTTAGAAAGTTTGAGTAAAGGAAATTATTTTGATTAAATATGCTTTATTCCATTGGGTATTTTGGACCCCGTTCGGTTACGAAGCTGCTGTTGAGTGGCTCAGGTGAGCGTGTTGGCAAGCCACCTATGCACACATTTGCCTGCTGTACTTCCTGGAGCTTGCTGTATTATTTAAAACACTCTACTATCTAGGGCCGGCCAAAGAGTTCAGCAGATTATAAAGCGCCTGCTTAGGCAGATGCAGCGGCTGGTGCTCAGTCCCGCCCTGCTGCACCAGCCCCACCCCTGGGGCCCGCTGAGATGGGGATTGAGACTAGGCGTGGTGCGAGCCCCTGTAATCCCGGCACTTGGGAGTGAACACAGGCGGATCATTATGAGCCCAATCTACACAGGGAGACCCTGTGGAGCCTCTAGACCCTTACTAAAATACAAAATAAAATAAAATATTGTCCATAAAATGAATGTTACTGTTTCCTTATTTGTGTGTTTACTTTGACATTTGAAAAATTATGAACAGAACAGATGGGATTTTATGCAACCTTTTTTCCTGAATTAACAACAATTTAAAAAAATGAAAAAACAAATAAAAAGTCCACTATGTGCACATACACATGTGCCCAGATGAAACCCAATAGGCTGGACAATAAAAATAATGGGAAAAATCATAGGATAACTGTGTATCTAAAATAATAATAATACACACACACACACACACATGCACCTTTTTTAGTACCAGAAATCAAATTCAGGGCCTTGTGCTGGCCACTGAGCTACATGCCTGGCCCTATTTTCTTTCTAATCATTCTTTTATCTAATTCCCCTGCTCCACTTCTATTGAATCTGTACCTATACTTTATCTATAATTTTAAAATTTGAATCCCATCAGATTTTTTTTTTTTTTTTTTTTTTTTTTTGTATTCAGTACAGGATCTCACTACATAGATCGGACTCTTGTGATCCACCTGTGTTCAGCCTCCCATGTGCTGGGATTATAGGCACGTGCCACCATGCCCAGCCTCAATCGTGAGGGCAAGGCCGCATGACACACAGGGGGCAGGGTCTAACCCCCACACTTTAATCCACTGAGCTATTCGGCCAGGCCCCCATTCAGATTTTTTAAGTTTGTATTTTATTAGTATGTATTTGCTATACATAATGCTTACGTTAGTTTTTACTTTTTTTTCTTCTTTTGTGGAACCGGCGCTTACGCTTGACAGGGAAGCACTTATTCTACTGAGCCATTTTCCTGGCCCAGTTTTTACATTTAGAATTGTAATTTTATTTAATTCATTCTCCCTGTACTGCTGTATTTTACTTTTATGAATAAATGTCTTCATATAAAAATTTTAATGTTTCTCGGTATTTCCTTGGAAAAGATTCTTCAAAGTGGTATAAATGGGTCGATAGGTATCAGCTTTGAAAAAAAACCTGTCAAACAGCTCTATAACAAGATAAACTCATTTATATTCCTATCAGTTGGACATGAAATTACCTGTTTCCTTACGCTTATTGCAATGCTGAATTTATCAAGCCTTTGCTAATTTGTTAGCTTCAATGTGCCTCATTTTTGAATCTGCATTTTCTTGTAAACTAGTGAGGCTGAATACTCTCAACATTATTAGATATTCTGACACTTGCCTACTGAGATTTAAAATGTTTAAAAAATACAATCACATTCAAGTCTTTAAAATTTATTTTGATTCATGGTAAAGAGTAAAACTATAATTTAGAAAAATTTCCAAAATCTTACCCAGTAACTTCAGTACCACTTAGTCAATTTTTTTGTTTTAAATATGATAAAATCCTAATTATAGTGGGGCTGCTTTCTGACCTATCAGTCTAGCTCATTTAGCTGTCTATCAACTTGTTGCCAGGAGCTGGGGGACAGAGGACTGAGAAACTGTTTAGTGGCGTAGAGTTTCAGCTTTGAAAGATGAAATTTTGGGGTGGATGATGGATGCACAGCTATGTGAAATGTGGTTAGTGCCACCGAGTGCTTACAACCTTCAGGATGATAAATTCTACATTATGAGCTCTGCTTTGAATGTGTCCCCCAAAGTTGATGCACTGGCAGTCGAATCCCCAGTGCACCCATGTTTCGAGGCAAGACGCCGAGGAAGCCATTAGCTCAGTTCTGTGGGCTCGTGTTACCATTACAGGAGCAGTTTCCTTGCCTTGAGAGTAGGCTTGTTATAAAACACATAGAAAATGGGGAGACACATCCAGCAGGAAAGTATAAAAATGAGGTATGTAAAGGAAAGCCATATTAATATGCTGAGGTGTAAAAGGCTCTAGTCAACAACTTCTGTGGATAACCCACTACTACTGTGGACTGCTGAGCTGTGTTGGACTGTTTTGCTGAATTCAAGTACCTATAATAAATGAATGCCAACAGAATACTCATCTTTGACAGGACTAAACATAAAAGGGATACAAAGAAGGACCATTTTATATTTGTATACACAGAATAGTTAGAATAGATATACAGCTACTTTCACTTAATTCTATGAGAGAAAAGATTTGTACTAATAGTGTTTGGACAGGAGACCCTGTCTGCTTCATGTACTATGGATAACCACTAGGAAGATAACAATGTAAAAAGTATTAATTATTGAAATTGTCCTAGGCTGAGGAGATGGCTTAGTGGAATAAGCACTTTCCTGGCAAGCGCGAAGGCCTGAGTTCAAGCCCTGGTTCCACAGAAGAAAGAAATTGTCCTATTAATCAGCTTTGAAACTATCTCATTGATATTTGTCTCTCAATAAAATTAAATTAAATTAAAAAGAAAAGAAAATGGGGAGACAGAGTGTGTGGAACTGTGAAGGGGATCTCAGTCTGGGGGGAATGGGGGAATGGAGGGGAAGGGGAGGAATGGATCCACATGCAGTATGTTCTGGAAATGCACCAGCACTCCAAGATGAATATGCTGTATTTGTCATGTGTCACAAACATATACTACTAAAAATCCATTTGCTCTTTTTAAAAAAAAACAAAAGAGATAAAGAGAGACTTAAAGATATTTTTAAAAAGTGAGCTTGGCTTTCTTGCTCACTCTTTTATTATCCTGCCCTTCTCAGATGATGCAGTAGGAAGGCCCTCACCAGCTGCAGGTCCCTTTATGGTGTATTTCCCAGCAGCCAGGATGTCCTTTATAAATTATGCAGTCTCCAGTATTCTGTGATAACTGCACAGAATGAGCTAAATTGGGCGAGGGAGATAGCTCAGTGGCACAAGTGCCTGCCTGGCAAGCACAAAGTCCTGGGTTCCATCCCTGGTACCAAAAATGAGGCGGGCGAGGGCTAGATCATTGCGTATGATCATATCACAATTTTTTAAAAGGTCACTAAATCCATTTAAAGATGCCTTCAGGAGCTTCTGGACCGATGAAGGTGTGGAGGTTCCTGGCGGACACAAAGGGCCTGAAAGCTCCATGTGTCTTCCCCTAGACCAGTGAACCTAGAGCACACGTGCCTCAGTGGGCTGTTAGTACCACTGAAATCTTCTAAAAGGTTCATTATCACTGCCCTGTGCCTTGCCCACACACCTCATCCAACTGGCTGTTCACCTGGATCCATTGCAATGTCCCTGGTAAACAGCTGCCAGGGCTGCACTAGCCCTCCCGCTTCCGGGGTTTGAACACACACCCACCGTCCCTGAGAGCACTAGGTCTTTGCCTACCTGCTCATCCACCATTAATTTGCTACTGCAAAATAACAAACACTTGGGTTTTCCTGGCTCCTGTGGCTTCAACCTGCCCTCACTGGCCACTTGTTGGGAAGATTTGGCCTCAGTCTGTGCCCAGTCCAGATGTATGTAATCGTGCTGACCGTTCTTCCTATGGGATTGTGAAGGTGGCTTGTTGGCCTTGTTCCTTGCCATACCAGTAACATAGGATAAAAACATCACCTACTAGAAAGTAAAAATGATGCTTCTAAAACTAGTTTTGAAAAAAGAAGAAGTTCACAGTGAATCCATTTCACAAACTAATGACAGGAGATAATCCTCAATTGGAAGGGAGAGAAAAGTGTTCCGTGGGTTCGAGACAGGTGCCTGCATGATGCTGATCCGAGTTTTCTGATACTAACAGGGCTCACATTATCTTTTGCCACCAGCTGGTCTCTCAGACACCCCTACCCACCAGATATGCTCCCATACACTTGACCTCCAAAGAAAGGAGTTTGTATTCAGTTCTCCTTTCTCCTAGAAGGTTCCACTGTAACACGCAGACATAAATAGCAGAGGCCTCTACTCACTATATCCGCCAACTCATCTTAGAGGTGATATTTGTCTATATCCAGAGAAAAGGGCCCCGCAAAGGTTATCCTAGACCATAAACAAAAACAAAAAAACCAGCCGGGCGTGGTGGCGCAGACCTGTAATCCCAGCACTCGGGAGGCTGAGACAGGAGGATTGTTGTGAGTTCCAGACCAGCCTGAGCTACAAAGTGAGCTTAAGCCCAGCCTGAACTGCATAGTGAGACCCTGTCTCAAAAAGACAAAAAACAAACAAACAAAAAAAAAAACCAGTTGAAATGAAGATGACTTAGGGCTGGCCAGATAGTGCAGTGTGCTTAGGCACACATAGGGACTGGGGTTCTATCCCCAGCATGTCATGCTGGCCCCACCACCGTGGTGGTGCAAGCCTGTAATTCCAGCGCTTGAGGCTAAAAACAGGACAAGGACTGCAATTCCGATTTACATAGTGAGACCCCATAGATCCTGTACTAAATATATTTAAAAAAAGATAACCTTACAGAAAACATCAAGTTTGAAAGGACGATGCAACCCACCTGCCCCCAAACAAAACATTTAATCCCTGAAATCCCAGTACAGATATTAAAAACCTGTATGAGAGCTATCTTCATCATCACCAGTAGAGTGGAGAGAAAGAAGGGATTTGCAGGGTCTACAGGAAAGAAGATGGAGCTGGGAACAATTCCTAAGTTTCTGGGAGTACTGCCCCACCCTGGCTGGAGAATAGAAGAGGGGCAGGCTGGACAAGAGGGAGAGGGGCCCGGGAGGAGAAATTGGCAGTAAAAGAAGTAGGTGAAGACGTGGGTTGGTTAAGGTGGTGTGCAAAGAGGATGGAAAGGGACCAATAGGCAACCAATAGTGCGACAGCGCACCAGGGACATTAAACTCTTCCCACGTTTGTGATTTGCCTAAATGCCATGAAATACCGCGAGAGCTTACATCCCCTACATAACGCTCCCTTAAGACTCGTCCCCGAGATGCCCCACCCTCTATGGCCAGGCCACGCCTCTGCATGCGGGCTCCGCCCCTCGAGCCCTGCGCAATTCGGCGCTGTCAATAAAGTTGTAGCAATTTGTTGTTGCGGAGGACAACATGGCGGCCTCCGTGCTGAGCTCGCTGCTGCGGACTCTCCGGCAGGTCAGGCTTGCATCTTTACCACCACCCTCACCCCTCACCCCTGAGCTCTGTAGCCTGCGGGTCCTCCACGACCCTGCCACTCATGGAGCCCTGGAGAGGCCGGGGACTTCGCGCCTCTCCAGCTTGGCTCAGGGCGGGTCCAAGCTGCAGGTGTAAATTCGGTATTTATAGTAAGCGGATAAAGGCCTCGCGCTGAAAGCTGCGAGATGGACTCCTCTGATATACGCATGAGGCATTGAGTGTCCACAAGGAAGAGAAAGGGTCCGAAATTGTGGCCTTAGAGACTGCAGCCGCACAAAGTGGTTGAAATCCATCAGCCAGGCAGGACGACGTCCAAGGGATGTGTGGCCTGGAAACGAGCGAGCGATGACAGAATTTGAAGGAGTAGGGACTGGGCAGCTGGCTGCTGAAAGGGCTTCTGAAAATAGCTCTGAGAACCAGCCATGAGTTCAGGGGTAAGGTGGTTGGGACCGCGAATAACACAGAATCGGCGGGGCATTGCAGCAGCGGCCCGGAGAGGAGGAGGGAAGAAAGTGGAGACGATGAGTACGGATAAATATGTGCTGAATTGGTACTTGAATTTCATTTGTTCTTGTCTCATTGACAAAAGGTCATTCTAGAAGCAGTGTATTTCCTCATGGGACTTTTGTTTAGTAATCAAAATGGAAAGGGGCTTAGAGTTTTTTTGTTAGTACACTGAAGAGTAGCTCCCCTATACTTATTCCTAGTTTTCTATTTTGTTAGATGATTACCTTTTCTATAAATGAAGCCATCGTTATTTTCTAGTTTGTAATTTAGTTAACCTTTCCTCTGGTTTGAAAGAGACTTAAGTTTCTAGCAGTCGATGCCCTTTGCCTGTTTTTGTTGGTTAGCACTATAAATTATTAGAACTATAAACTAGTGTTAATAATTAGTGCCAAATATCGGTGACAGTTTCTAAGTTCCCTTTGACCTTGAAATTCTGCTTTCAGGAATTTATCCTGCAGATGTATCCTGACATGATTCATATGTTATTATTCACCGTAGCACTGTTTATCATAAATGGTGAGGTATGTTGTATAGTCTTCACTGCCCACCAGTAAGTTGCAGGTTAATAATGATGCACCCATTTAGTGAAATGTTATGCAATTTAAGGAAAATGAAGAGGATTTTTAGATACGAAAATGTCTATCAGGTTAGGTGAAAAGAGGGCTGAAAATGGGAAGAGGAATGTAGACCTGCACTTCCACAGACCTCAGTCTCTGAAAGATGTATAGAAACTAGTAACTGGATATTCACAGCAGGTGGGAATCACTGTGCAGGTGAGGAAGGAGGTGAGAGGGGGCCCTCACTATGTTTTTACCTTATGGATACTAGCCTAAGAAAAGTTAAACAATTAAAACAATTTTCTAAAAATTTGTTTTTCCATCTCACATTCTTGACCTCATATTATTTATTACCGCTCTGTATGTTCGTAAAAGTTGTTCTGAAATAGTCTGTTATTTTGAGTTATCAAAGTAACCCAGAACAACTGTGAAAGAAATCCTAGGTCCTAGTGACCAGAAGACTTCAGGACTGAGGAGCTCTCCCTGGACCTTGACTGACTGTCCTCACCCTTCCTGCATTCCTTGCCACTGTCTTTTAGGTGGTTCCTTCTTCAGCCTCAGGTCAAGTTCGAGGTTACTATGTAGACTGGAAAATGTTGCGAGATGTGAAGAGACGAAAAATGGCTTATGAATATGCGGATGAGAGACTGCGGATCAATTCACTCCGGAAGAATACCATTTTGCCAAAAGATCTTCAGGTTAGCTCCTGGATCCCTTTCTACAAATCTCTAACTCACATGCAATCACTTTTTGATACTGTTTGTTGTGATTTAGTATCAGTATAGTTTCTAAAGAATAAGACCAAACCCTCCAAGTCAGCATATACAAATAGCCTTTAATCTGACTCTGGCAAGTTTCAGACTAAAGATGACTCAACTCCTAAGTAGCCTTTTAGCGATTTTGTTATCCAGTCCCAGGAAGGTACTGAAGAATGATTACTACAGAGAAATTGGGGTATTATTCGGCCCAAAGTTTCTCCTGCATTTCATCCCAGCCCCATCTCAAGGCACAGGAGGCACTGGGAAGTGTTATTGATCTAGGGTGCTAGGGTGCTGATCATGTACCTTTGTGGTTTCTCTTAGGACATAGCTGATGAAGAAATTGCTGCCCTTCCTCGGGACAGCTGTCCTGTTAGAATCAGAAATCGTTGTGTTATGACATCCCGTCCCCGTGGTGTGAAGCGTCGCTGGAGGCTTAGTCGTATTGTCTTCCGTCACTTAGCTGACCACGGCCAACTTTCTGGGGTACAGCGAGCCATATGGTAAATCAGCTGCAGAACTTACTGAGCTTTCAGGGTAACCAGCCCCTGCAAGAAGAGACTTTCTCAATAAATAAATCCTAATTTTATAGGGGTCCAGTTTACTTGTCTGTCTTGTTTATAATTACTTTTAAATTTTATATAAATTGGGATGTTTCATGATCAGTGAATTACATTTTTGATTTAATAAGTTTTACTGTTCCTATATGCGTAAAGTATTGAATAAAAATGTTCTATGAAAACACGATTTTTTTTCCTATGAGGGTTTTTTAAAAGAATGTTACTTCATGAACAGTAGTTTCTTAAAGATGACTCAGGCAACCAAGGGGTCATTCATGAATGGCATTTTGTAATCTGCCTGCATTTACCTCACATATTAATTATTGTTAGAGAAACAATGTATTGCAAGTAAAAGCTGGCAAAAAGAACCACTTTTTCTGACTCATCTAAGGGCCTCCAGTATAAAATACACCTTTAAGCCCCTGATAGTCTATACAGGAAAAAGAGGAAAGAGATGCCTTGGAATGGCTTCTCTCCCCCCTACTCCTACTTAGGTACATGCTGGACAAACAAGTAAGGGTAGCAAAGGCTGACTTAGATCAGCCCAGTGACAAAAAAATGTGCATAGCAGTATAGAAGAATGTACTTAGCATCAGAAAAAATAGTCATAGAGATGATACTTACATCAGGTGACAAGTGAGAGTCACTGCAGGAGTAAAGCACAAAGAAGAGAAAGAATGCATCAAACAGCAAAACTAGTCACTTCAAAGTATCAGAATTATGAAGCATAAGAGCCACATTCACAGGGCATTTCATGTATCCAATACCAGGTACTGGAGTTGTAGATGACATTAAAGGCAGGTTGGGGCAGGAAGATGTCCTTGAGCTAGCCTGGGCTACATAGTTCAAGGTCAGCCTGAACAGCATAGCTAGACCCTATCTCCAAAAAAAAAAAAAAAA
>PVKA01003023.1:0-19983 GCA_004027165.1 Ctenomys sociabilis
GAACTAATAAAAATTAGTAGTACAACTATCTTAGCTATCTTGTTTATATGTATGCATCTTTGTTTTCCCTTTATTCTTCTCTTTTCCATCCCAGTTGTTTATTTTTTCTTATACCTTTATTTATTTATTTATTTTTGTAAATAAATTGTTTACAAACTTAAATGAATATAACAATAAAAATTGTCCAAAATAAAAATGAAGAATTTACAGATCAGTCATATAATAGTTCACTCTGTGTCAAAATCAAGAAACTTATATTCATATAATTAGAATTCTCAAAGTAGAAAGAGGTAGGCAATAAACATTTAAAGATTTAAAATTTCTGAATTTAGTTGAACTTGTTACACCACATTTCCAAGAAAAATGAACCTTTTGCACAAGAAATTTGAATAAAATCATACCCAGATACACAAAAAATGAAATTGTCCAAAACTTATTATAAAGAAAAAAAATCATTAAAGCATATACATAAAAAAATTAGCTATGGAAGAATAAAATTAAATAGCATTTTATTCCACATTAGAAAGAAAAAAAAAAAAGACCAAGTGTGTAAGAAACTACACTAATTAAAGTACTTAAAGAAAGGAAAAAACAGATCTGTTCTCTTTGAATTTTATACTTAGCAAAACATACTTTGAAAACTAAAAGTAAAATATTTTCTAGTTATACAAACTTGAAATATTCTACTACTTCTGTACGTAGCATATAGGAAATAACAAAAAGCATATTTCAGAATGTAAGAGAAGTTGCTGTATGCTCCTGGATAAAGAATAAAGAGCTCTCAAAATGATAGTTATGCTGGACTATATAAAATATATTAGAAGAACCCACTTAAAAGGTCATTAAAGACTTCTAGGGGCTGGGGAGATGGTTCAGTGGAATAAGTGCTTCTCTGGCAAGTACAAGGGCCTGAGTTCAATCCCCGGTTCCACAAAAAAAAGCTTAAGAAAAAAAAGATTTCTATGAAGCAGTATCAATCTTATGTCAAGTTATACACATATCTTTTTCGTGTGTGTGTGTGTGTGTGTGTGTGTGTGTATAAAAGATAGGAAAGAAGTAATATAAAGTCAATGGAAATATACTTCTTAAAGTTTTTAATGCTAGGAGAAAATATATCATGTCTTTTAAATAGATTGTAAGTCAAATATACAATATAAACCTTAAAAGGTGGTAGTTTTAGAAAAAGCATTGCTTGCAGGAAAGGCAAACCAGAATAAATGTCTATGCCAGTAAAGACAAAGTAAGGACATCTTTTTTTACGATGAAAGCAATCCAATATAATCAATCTGCCACCAGATCACAGGCTGATCCACCTGGGGAATGATGTTATATCAAGGACTGCCAGCATATTGGACATTCAGCAGTAGCTATAGCCAGCCAGATCAGCCTGGTAAGCAGGAGTCCCTGTTGCTGAGCTCATGCATGGCCTTCTTCCCTGCCACCATGGCCAGTCTATTCATGAGCCCACTGGGGAATGACAGGTGGTTGAAGAAAGGTTGAGTGGTATTGATAGAAGTCATCCTGATCTACTTGATTGTTAAAGTCTTCTGCTGAGGTCACTGTGTGGTAAGTATTTACATGGGGTACAAATATCTTTTAAATCCCTTGCCTTTATGGAGAGGTCTGTTCACAGATATCTTTGTCCCCAGATATTTTTGTCACCAATTTTCTAGTCATGTTCCTTCCAAGTTCCAGACTACCCAGCCAGACCGTTGGCTACAGCCCACAAGTAAGTATATGGTCACACAGAATCTGGCCATTTTTTCTTCCAACCACAATATATTAACAGGTACCCTAGCTGAATTTCTGCCCACTGTTAAGATTTTCCTTCACTACTGTTCCTTAGCAATGTTCTGGAAAGGGTCTATAATACTAACGTTGTGGTCTTCTTCTCCTCTGATAGCTCATCTTGTAGGCTGTAGGTCATGCTGGGAGACAGAAGGCAATACAGTAGGAGTATGAACCATGGGTGTCTGGTCAACTTCTTCATGTAACTTTCTTGTGCCCTCTAGACCTTCCCTGGCTCAGTCAGATATATATCACTTCCATAGAATAATAAACCGTTGCTGTGCACGTCCACTTTTATGATGTGGTGAATCAGATAATTCCCAGCTCACAATGGGCAGCTCAAGTTGCATGGTGACCTGGTGTTCCATGGTCAAGCGTTCAGTTTCTCTAAGGCTCAGTAGCAGGACAGGAGCTGTTTTTCAAAGGGAGAGTATTTGTCTGCAGATGATGGAAAGGCCTTGCTCTAGAATCCTGAGGGCTTTCACTGTGATTGATCAAAGGGCCAGCAAGATAGCTCAGCAGACTAAGCACTGTGATTGATCAGTGGCTACCTGCCAGAAAGTCCAAACAGCACCCCTACCTGCTACTGACATTTCAAATATCATTGGATCTGCTGGGTCAGATGGCACTTGTGGCAGAGAAGCCTGGACTTGTTGCAGAGCAGCCTGGACTTGTTGCAGAGCCTTCTCTTGTTCTGGGTCCCACTCAAAATGAGCAGCTTTCAGAATCACTCAGTAAATGGACCACAGCAAAACACAGAAATGTGAATGTGTTACCTTGAAAATTCTAAATAGGATTACTAGGTGTTGTGCCTCTTTTTTGGGTTGTAGGGAAGCCAGATGCAACAACTCATTTTTTACTTAGATGCAGGGTTATTTCTGCATGCCTCACACCACTAGACTCCTAGGAATTTCACTGAGGTAGAGGGACCTTGAGTTTTAGTTGGATTTATTTCCCATCCTCTGGCTCATAAATGCTTTACTAATAAGTCTGGAATGGTTGCTATCTCCTGCTAACGTGGTCCAGTTGGCATGATAGTAATATAATGGACTGGAGCGATACTTCATGAAAAAGAAAGATGATCAAGATTGTTGTGAACTAAGTTTTGACACAGGACTGGAGAGTTAATAGCCTGAGGAAGGACAGTGATGGCATATTTCTGGCTTTGCCAACTGAAGGCGGATTATTTCTGATGGACCTTCTGCATAGGTATGTAGAAGAAGGTATTTGTTTAGTCAATAGCTGTACATAAAGTACAGTGATTAAACAAATGAAGTACAGTGATACTCAGTTCAACAACTTAATTTGTTCAGCTATTTTGTTAAAGATGGCCACGTTTATGTCTATTTGGGAAAGATAGCTGTGATTTTGTCACCTTATGTAGAGTTTGCAAACAAAAATAATTTGCCAAATATTTAGAAACCAAACTTGTTCATAAACTGAAGTACTATTGTACCAAGAGAACAAGGAAACCACATCTGGTGCCACAGCTGTAATTGGAGTCACCATCTGATTTCAGTTTATGATAATCATTCTCTAAGACCCATCTGTCTTCTGCACAGGCCAAATGGGAGCATTAAATGGAGATGTGGTGGAACTACCACTGCATCCTTCAGGTCCTCAAGAGTGACACTAATCTCTATAGTACTACCAGGGATACTATTACTGTGTTTGGTTTACTCTTTAACCAGGTAAGACAGCTAAGCATTTCCACTTGGCCTTACCAACTACAATGGCTCTCATACTATGGGTTAAGGAACCAGTGTGAGACTTCTGTCAAGTACTAAATATATTTATCTCAGTTATGAAGTTTGGGGAAATGACTACAGGATGGATTTGAAGACTTATAGTACTGGACCCACTGAGTTGGACTTTTGCTAAAACTCCATTGATCACCTGACTCCATGTGCCCCTACACTTTTTTTTCCATATTAATCATAACTGTTTTAATTAACAAGTAGTGAATAG
Organism: Ctenomys sociabilis; assembly: GCA_004027165.1. NCBI lineage: Eukaryota > Metazoa > Chordata > Mammalia > Rodentia > Ctenomyidae > Ctenomys > Ctenomys sociabilis. The sequence goes on from PVKA01003023.1 coordinate 3,757, forward strand.
GACACTTTAAGACCCTGTTTATTACATAATGAAATAAACATCTGTTGTAAATTCAGAAACCAACATTTAAAATGTGCTTACACATAAATATAACCAGATTAGCCCCTGATAGGTCCTAACTACATGCAATTACCATGTAAAAACAAGACCATAAGTTAATGTAAAAAAAATGACAAAATCATTAAGTCACCAAAACTAGAAAAATCATGAAATGGAAACTGAGAGAAGACAGTTAATAAAACAAGAACCCTAACAAAGAGCTTTAAAAACAGGTCAGACTAGTCTTACCATCTTCCAAAGTTCTTAAATCATCTGTTTCTCCAAATTGCCATTTATAAGGTGACATTCTAAAAATCTATGCTTTGAATTTCAAAACATCCCAATTCAGAAAGCTTTGACTGCTATTTCTCCTTAGCCTTGAAATTTAAATAATGCATGAAAAGCATTGCTATTAGGAGAATAATGTTATAAGGGTATGATAAAAGTTTTAGAAACAAATTTACCCTTTTTAAGACCTGTAGTCAGCATTAACAACAATAACTTCTCCTATTTTCACCCATTATCTTCCAATGTCATATTAAAGATGAATAAATTCTGTAAGCCCATAACTGAAAGCTCATCAAACTCAGTTTTATTATAACACCATATTTTTGTCATTGGCACTGTACAAAATTACATACGAGGAAATATATACAAAAATATTCAAATATTAGTTATATTTCAATTCAAGGCTTCAAAAAGCTACATTTAACATATTTCATGAAGATAGCACAAATTAGTCATTTCAAATAATTCTTCCAACTATTGGTTTTTATGTAGGCACTAAAAATCCATGTGGCTGCATTGTGTGGGGCCTGCTCTTGCCCTTAAGTATAAAAAAGCAAGTTCATCACTCTAGCTTGGGAGCCTGGCTGTTCTCATTCATGCTCAGAAGATGATTTCTCAGAATATTCTGTGATGCAGTGGAAACCAGAGACCAATTTAGGCCCAACTCATATTATCTAGCAACAAAACATTTATAGTTGTGCAAGAACAAGGATTCCATTTCCATAACCAAACAATAAAATAAAACATCTTATGTGTAAGACAACTTAGATCTTTGGTTTTTTTTTTTTTAATTTAATTTAATTTTATTGAACTACAAATGTCAATCAGACAGTTTCAAGACACCTTAACCATACAGATTCGATAAACTAATACATTGCAAACTGTTTTCATAATGTCTTGGTATTGTACAAGGTGCATTACATGATATTATATTTACAGATATTATTTTAGCAGGTATCTCTTATCAGTGAATTAAGAGTGTAGCTGCTTACTTATTTTTTATACCTGAATTATATCAAAAATTCAATAATTATTTTCCTAGTGGATGACCATAGTACTAGAAGCCGACATAATATCTTGTCCAACCACCATTAGTGCAGATCGACAAAGAAGTTGTCGACCATAGCCATTTACGGCTCAGCTTGATATTATGGCCCCACGATGTATACTTCATTTTTATATTTTTCTGCTGGATGGTTAAGACCTAGGTAGATCAAGACTTATATACATACATGAACTTTATATTTCCTATGTGGTCAGTGAAGTCCTCTCAGGGTTTATCTTGTAGTCCTGTACATTATTCTGTAGTTCCTTTGTCTGTGTCATCAATGTGGATGAGTCACGGCCAATGCTTGACCAGTTTGCTCTCTGTAAGAGCTTGAGAGAAAGTTTTCTCTTCATGTGGCTCTCCCCAGGCACACTATAGAACTAACTTAGATCTTTGGACTGCTGGAAAATATTTTTCAATTAGAAACATTTTAAAAATAAAAGACTGATAAATGAATAAAAATAAAAGACAGCAGAAGCCCTGTTATTACCTCTTTTTCCTCATTTCTTATACTACCTTTTTTAAAGTAAAGCAGGAAATGTGTGCCCTACTCTTATTGGAGGACCGTCATGATGTTTTGGAGTCCCTAGAGTCAGTGTTCATTTGGAACCAGTGTCCTAGAGTCTCTGAAATGTTTGCTTGTTTTCCTTCCCTTAATGTGCAGTTACCCTGCCTGGTAAAAGGCCTTAGCCTCTTTGAGAATGATGGGAATAAAATGGCTATGAAATTTTTGTAGTATCCTAGGGTCTTTCCTCTTTGGGCACTGGTTGATGATTCTTTGTCACTATGAATTGAAGTGGTTTCTGTTCATTTCCCCTTAAATTTTTTGATAATATGAATCTAGTAAAAATTTAGTAGGCTTCCTGTCTGTTTCACTGTGGGAACACTATCAGTTAGAAACAAACTTACTGCTTCTACCCCTTTTTAAGACCTGTAGTCAGCATTAATAACAGTAACTTGCTGGGAAAGACTCACCAGAGCTGGCTACAAACAAAGGAACACAGGCACTCCATGCAAGTAAAACAAGGGCTTGAGCAAAAAATTACTATACTACCTTGGTCTTTATTTTTATGTATATTGAGTCTCAGCCTTTAGGTTAGTTTTGGCCCACAAAACAAGCGCTTTTCATGTGTGCCTAAGATCATGAGAACCTGCTAGGCATCTGGGAACAAGGACACAAAAGCAGCATGACCTTGAGAAGTTTGAGGTGTTCCTGGTTACTCCCTGTACTGTTGCAGTTCTGTTTTTCCATTCCTTGTCCCACATGCCCTTCAGGTCATTCTGTGCATCTCTATTTTAACTCCTTCTTATCCCAACACATTAATAATCTGCTGACCCCTTAGTCTGTGTGTGTTTGGCTCTTCTAATCTTTGCTCTTCTGCTATCCTTTATGTTAAGTGTATGGGCCTTGTTTTTGTGGTTTAGTGCTGCCAGATGACCCCTGCCACTCTGGGATCCAGTTAAATCCATTGCCCTTAAGTTCTACAATTGAATAACCACAGTCCCCGATATGAAGTCTAGCATACAGAGAGGAGCAATGACAGAGCTCTTTAGGGATGAGGGCACTCCCCTCAGTAGTCTCTTTCTAAAAGTGTTAGAAAAGGATACATTTTCCTTCTTATCCCAGTGTATGCAGCTCCGACTCATAGTGATCCTCCTGTCTCAGCCTCCCCAGCACTGTGATTATAGGTGTGCACCACTGTGCCTGGTTTTGGTGGCATGCCTGGGGTTCTAGGGCCCATGCATTGTGTGGTACCAGGGACCAGAGATTTAATGTACTCACCAGGCAGGCATGTAGACTGCCGAGCTATCTCCCCAGCCCCAAGGATTAGGTTTAATGTGACAGATCCTCCATCCCCATTTCCCTGAGACTTCGAAACCCTTCCTCAAGAGTAAAGCATGGGACATAAGGCATCTCTAACTCATTCATAGTGGGCCATCTTTTGATCCACACTTCTGTCAACCAGCTAAACACAGTAAATTATTGACAGCTTTTTTTTTTTTTTTTTTTTGCCAGCTCAGCTTGTCCCGAGGGCAATGCTGACAGTGGCATGGAGTGGCAGAGGTTTGAACCAACGGCCCCTGTGCCTGCCTAAGCTTACCTGCATAGACGCAAACTATCTCACCAGCCTTAACAGCTTTTTTTATTTGCTCCATGAGCTGCAGCATTAAATTCAGAGTCTGTCTTTGATGAACCAATATTGACATAGTTTGATCCAGGGGTAGGTTTTTTGCCACAATTATCCCACCCCCTTGAAATCCATTTCCACATTTGCTTATCAGAGCTCTGCTTGTTAGAGTTAGAAAACTCACGAATATTCTTTGGAACAATAGCAGACCTCCTCAGGGTCCTATATGTCCCCTTTAGGGACCTTCTGCTATTTGAACCTGGTTGTGGGCCTAGAGGCAAAAGTGGGTGGTGAAGGTGGGTCCTGAGGCATGCCAGCATTATCCTGCTCAACCAATACAGGATCAGTTTCTTGAGGTGAAGGGGAGATGCCACCACCACAAGGTGTGGGGCGGGGTTGCTTCTACCAGTGTGTGTGTGAGGAAATTTCTGCAGGCAAAATAGTCTTATCAGCATGTAGATACTTCCTATCCTCAGCTTCCTTAGGATGGGCCCACACGTCTCCATCCCACTGTATGAGATCCCGTTCTTTTTCCATTAGTGACCTCACTTTTACTTCATATGCCCTTTGAGGTAGAGGTTCTTATGCTGTATTTCAGCCACTTAAATTCTGAGGACCCATGTTTGGGTTTTTGCAGCCTCAGGCTTAAAGAGAGATGGTTCTGTTTCAGGTCACACTTAGAAATTTTTAGATTCTTTATGTATGTCTGAAGCTGGGAATTTGAGTCTTTGTTTTATTTATTCATTTTTTTTTTTGTTTTTTTGAGCCAGGGTTTTGCTATGAAGTTCAGGCTGAGGCCTCAAACTCTCAGCAGTCCTCCTGCTTCAGCCTCCCAAGTGCTGGGATTACAGGTGCACACCACCAGGCCCAGCCAGTAATTTGAATCTTTGAATCACTTGCATGAAGCCTATCTCTGTTAACAAAGGCAGTGACTGATTATCTCCCAATGTTTTTTCTTTTCCCCAGTACTAGAGTTTGAACCCAATGCCCTCACACTGAGCTACCTCTGCAGCACCCTCTCTCCCTTTTTTTTTTTGCCAGCCCTTTAAAAAAAATATTATTTATTATTATTATTATTATTACAATTATTATTCTTTTGCAGGGCCTGGTGACTTAAGCCTGTAATTAGGATAATTGTAGATTGAAACAGTTCACACTGAAGTCTATCAGTATTCCCCCCATAATCAGGAGAGATCATGGCATCTTTAGTTTTCACTAACTTAGAGAACCATCTCTATGAACTGTTAAAGCTATTTAAAAATTTCATTTTTACATTTCCATTTCTCTATAGCCACTTCCATTACCAAAATGCATAGCATTGCTTGCTAGAGACACAGATTTCATTAGTATAAGTTGGGCTTCGAGGTAGGTTTACAGTGGTCACTGCACAGTCAGGTCGAAGAGTGCAGAAGGGCTGTCTGCATAGTGGGAATCTGAGGGACGTAGATGCAGGCTTGTAATCCCAGTTCTCAGGAAGCTGAGGCAGGAGAATCGTTGCAAGTTTTAGACCAGGTGGACTACAAAGTTAGCTCAAGATCAGCCTGAACTGTATGGTGAGACCCTGTCTCAAAAAAGACAGAAAGAAGAAAAGAAAAAGTGAAAGGCCCTGAGCTCAGTGTAGAGTCCTGTGCAAGTTACTATCAGGAAGTTCAAGGGTCTGTGCTAGAAGCTATAAGACAGATGTACAAGGCCAAGACAGACTGGAGCTCCTTTGAAGACGCAAGTGAGCCTTCCTCCTCCCCATGCCCCCTTCTCATTGCAATTAATTAATTCAGTTCTGCTAAGCTCTAGATTAAAGTTCAAGCATTATACTTTTGATTTTAACCAGATACAAATAAATTTTTTTTTCTTTTTAGGATACACAGAATAAGAAATATGACCAAACAGAGAAAAATGCAGGTGAGTAAATTATGTTAATGTGAATTTATTGACAAACCATAAGGGGAGGTCCATCCCTCCAGCCAGATCAACATAGCAGATTTATGCCTTCTAAAATTCCTACTATCTTCTTTACTAAAAACTTTTTTTGTTAAAAAAGCCTACATAATTTTCTATATGTTGCTTATTGAAGATGAAGACAGTATTTGTACTCTAATTTGAAAGCCAAACATGGAGAATTAAACTGAATTTCTAACATCTTTTTTATTTTTGAAAATTTATTTTATGTTTATCCCCAGAGGTCCAATATTTTATTTTTTAATCATATTTTATTGGTACATTTTAGGTATGCATAGTGATCACATTCATCAAAGAGAATTTGTACCTGTAAATGATACTTTTTCCCTCATCCCCTTATCCTTTCCATTTACAAAAACTTTGTTTCTATAAAACTTTTTGTTAAAATACAGTTTAGTCAACACTTAAATATTATTAGTATCTAACTGGCTAGCATATCCATTCATTTCATGCCATTTTTTTTTTAATCTCCTTTTACCATTTCCTTTTTTTTTTTTTTTTTTTTTTTTTTTTTTTTTTTTTTTTTTTTTTTTTTTTTTTTTTTTTTTTTTTTGGCAGTACTGGGGATTGAACTCAGGCTTTGTGCATGTAAGCAAGTGCTCTACCACTGAGCTACAATGCCAGCCCATCTCACCATTTTAATTTAACAGTGTTCATTTATTCAGTGGTGAGCCACAAAGACTAATTTTAAACTTTTTTTAAATTTTAATGAAGACTTTGACATCTGCAGTATGTGGTGTAGTAAACCAGTTTCTGACCTGCACGATTACTGTGATGCCATTAAAATATATATCTTCTGGCCACTTCTTTTTAAACATGAGCACACTTCTGTAATACCACGATTTCATCAGTGTGTGGAGCTCAGGTAAGTTATCTACATTATTCTCTTCTGTGAACAGCAATAAATGTTTTGTGTGGCACTAAGAATGCCAAATACTGGAAGGTTCATGCCTCACTCCTTCCTGCTATTCAGTTTTATTTTTGTTTAATTAGGTTGAAAAAGTAAATATTTGGGTTAATATAATGAATATTATAATGAATATATTCTGAATAGTACTAGATACTGGGCTCAGCACTGAGCCAGGAATGATGTCCCTTTATAAATAGCAGTGCTTAGATTGGGCATGATGGTGCATGCCTGTAATCCCAGCTCTTGGGAGGCTGTAAACAGGTGGATCACTATGAATCCAATCTAGTAGTGAGACCCTGAACACCCTGTAGACCCTTCCTTAAAATTAAAAAAAAAAAAAATCAGTGCTGTAGTATAAGAGAAAAAGATATACTATTTGGTCCATTTCATGGCACAACACTTATTTTTATCATAAAGGGGCATAACTGTGTGTGTCTCAAACCCACATTTATTCTTTAGAATGTTTGTATTCATGAATTATTAATTTTGTTTATTCATTTATCTTTTGAGACAGAGTCTCACTATGTAGTGCAGGCTGACCTTGAACTCACATATGTAGCCCAGGCTGGTCTCAAACTCATGGCCATTTTCTGCCTCACCTCCTGAGTGCTGGGGTGCACTACCACGTCCAGCTTGATGAACTATTAATTTTAATTTTATTAGGTTTATTATATTGAACAATGAGTGCTTAGCAGGAAAAGTGTTTTAAAAATAAAGTATTGCATTTTAATATTTATGAAGTGTTCATAAAACGTCAAAATTTTCAACATTGACTGGTTTTTGGTGTACAAGATGTAAAAGAGAACAACATAAATAAATTCTTACATGAACTACAATGAAAATATTGGGGGCACTCTACGAAAAAAATAATCTTTAGTTATCACACCAAGGAGTCTTCACACATGACAGTAGCATATTCCATATGCAGGTGTTGCTTACGCTGACAGCATGTGTGCTTTTCTTTCTTAGCCTTTTTGTAGGACATATTTGACATTTCACTAGTTTTGGTATTTTTGTCAGGAGATTCTTAAATGCAATATGTGGTTCACAAGAACATAAAATGTCAATAAGGTATTCTTAATATGTATTAGAATAAATAGCATTTTCATATGAGTTGTGTACTTGCTTTGAAAACCTAAGAGATGACATCATATATAAATTCCTCTATGAAATAAAATACCATCAGCACTCTTATTAAAAAAAAATCTAGGGGGCTGGGGAGATAGTTCAGTAGAATAAGTGCTTGACTGGCAAGTGCAAGGGCCTGAGTTCAATCCTCGGTTCCAAAAAGAAAAAAATCTGTATTTCAGTTGTCACACCTAAATAATAAAACAAGGTATCAATATAATGTCAAATACATAATGAGTACTTAGAATAGACATCAGTACTTTCACATAAGCTGTGAATTTGCTTACAAAACCTAAGGTATGCCATTAGAAATAAATTCCTATGTTAATTACAGAGAAATATAAACAGCCATTCTACCCAAGAAAATCCTTAGTCATCAAACTTAAATAATAAAATAAGATGTCAATATAATATGAAATGTGGGGCTGGCCAAATAGCTCAGCAGATTAAAGTGCCTGCAAGCAGGTGCAGGGGCTAGGGGTTCAATACCTGGGCCTGCCACGCTGGCCTCATCCACGCCCCCCATGCTGAAACAGCAATTGAGAATGGGTGTGGTGGCGAACCTGTAATCCCAGCTCTTGAGAGGCTGTGAAGAGGTGGATCACTACAAGTCTGATCTAGTAGTGAGACCCTGAACACCCTATAGACCCTTCCTTAATACCAAATATATAAAATGTATAATGAGTGCTTAGAATAGACATCAACATTTTTATATCAGCTTTGTGCTTGTTTACAAAACCTAAGAGAACATCAGAAACAAAAAAACATGTGAGCTACAATGTAACATAAACAAGTCTATCACAGAAATAATCTTTGCTTTGACTTTTATGTCTAAGGCAATCTTCACACATGACACCTGCATGTTTCATGCACATGTCTTACCTATACTGGTAGCACATGTGCTCAACTTTTCTATATGGTAGCCCACTCTTATCACTTATCTTCCTCTTTAGTCAGGAGCTTCCTACTATGTTCTATGACATGCCCCTACCAGGGAATTAAGATGTCAGTAAAATAAAATATAATATCAAATATGTAATGAGTGCTTAGACTAGACATTAACCTTTTCACATCAGCTGTGTACTTGTTTATAAAACCTAAGAGAGAAATAAAAACCTTTGTGAACTACAGTGAAAATACCAGTAAACACCGCAACAAAAATAATCTTTGCTTCAGTTGTCACACCAAGGCAGTTTTGACACAAAATTGCATGTTCCATATGTATCACTTACAGATACAGCATATGTATTTTGTTTTCCTCTCCTTTCATGTGGGGCACAGTTGATGTCTTTTTAGTTTTCCTCTTGTCATAGAGGGTTTTTGGGATACAGTGCCTGCTTTCCTTTGTCACCAGTGTGATCCACAATTCTTTTGTGTAGTTTTCTGGGCAGAAATGTTTGATTTTACCTCTGATGTAAATATCTTCTATGAGTTTCAGTCCTGCAAGAAAATTTCTCCATGGTATTTTATACTTGTTATTTTCTTTGTAAACTATCAAACTGTTTCACACAGTTGATTAGGATTTGGCCAGTGCTTTGTGTTTGGAGTGACATCATAGTCACCAAATAATTCATCAACATCATCTACTCCACCTTTGTTTTTTTGTAGAAAATTACCGTATCAGGATTCTGTTTTATTGAGCTTTCCCTGTCAATATTTCCATCATGGTGCACTGTTGATATCAGCATCACTTTTTGTGTCATATGCAAGGTTAATGTAGATCTTTCTAAAACTCAAAGGCTGCACTGTACACTTCTCTGCTTTGGAATTGCAGCATTCCATTTAGAATTTCTGCTTTGTTTCTGCATATAGCTCCTGTACTAGTCAGCTTTTGCTTTGTAGCAAATGTTACATCAGTTGAAAACCAGTAAACCAGTTATTAAATGTCACCCTCCAGTTTGGGAGACAGGAGCAGGTCTGCTTGCAACAACATTTGGTTTATCACTGTACAAATAAGAACCTGATGGCTGAATTCTAGGACAGATGTCTAAATTGAAAGCATACTAAGTCATTATATCTACAAGGTCATAAATTTTTATGCCATATTTTCACCCATTGGTCTTCCAACAGTCTTTACATTCCTACAATTACTCTGAGAAATCCTTGCAAAGGCCAGGCATGGTAGTGCACATTCCATCACTTGGGAGGCTGAAGCAGGATCTTTGTGAGTTTGAGACCAGCCTAGGCTACAAAGTGAACTGAGGAGCAGCTTAAACTGCATAGCAAGGCCCTAGCTCAAAAAGAAAAGAAAAGAAAAAAATCCTTGCTAAGTGCAGCAGACTAATGAATGCTTTCAGTTCAGCTTGTGAGGTATCATGACACATTTTTTGAATATGGCTATTTGTTCATTCCAAAGTTTCCTCATATCTCAGCTTTGCATATTTTATAGCATCTTATATGGTAAAATTGACAATGTTACAATTTTCAATACTGAGTGGCAGTGCTAGCATTCTATCCAATACATTTCACCCCTGCTAAGACCCTCAGTATATTTTTTTGGCCTACTTCTAACATTGGATCATTCCATTTAGTTGTGTGACCATTTTTTAACATTTCAGCTTATCAAATATATACTCTCATTGCTGTTTTCTTCATCATCTAGATCAAGGAGGTCTGCTCTCCCTGTGTCTTATCTCAGTTAATTCTTGTTCCATTTTATTGTCACAGGAGCTTTGGATCACGTGTCCAACATTAAAATCATAATCATTATTATCATATACCCACACCACTCTTCTATTGTGCGTGTATTTATACAACATGTGCTTTACCATAGTGGTTCATCTCTATCATCCATGCATAAGTAATCTGATAGTTCACTTTGGCCTCCAAAACTTCTAAATGTTGTTTTTTACATGCCACTGTATTGAATTGGGCTACAGAAAAATCAAAATTAAACTTTTTACAAAGCAGATCCTAGAGTTCTCTGGATATATTATACCTTCTGTGATGTTCAGGTAAGCATATGCAAAAACTGTTCCACTGTGTGTGGGTATAGATCCTGGTTTCACCCTTTTGCACATGTGCATACACCTTGATTTTTGTTGTGCTAAGTGAGAAAATCCAAAGATTGATTTCTGTGTCCCTCGGGGAAAGGTAATGAAATGCACAGCTGGCTATCATAAATGAAATTTTACAGTAAAAAATTAAGTGACTTGTTTGTGGGACCCACTGTTACACTCTGAGGGTAATAACCACTAACTTATTGTTATCGAGTGAAGAAAAAGTAACAAGTTTTAAAGATAATTTTGGTTGCTATATAACATAGTTAGGTGTAATGTTCAGTGAATTTGTATCTATAAGAACCTAATCTTTTAAAAATGAATTTGTCTTTAAGCAATTCTCATCCTTCTGAGATAAATTTGAGAAAATTACAATGTCTTGAGTTGATGGAAGATATTGTGGATTTGGCAAAAAAAGTTTCGGTAAGTGATAAAATATATATTTCTCCTACCCACATGTAAAAAACTATGGTATCAGGCTTATATTACTAATTTATAGCAGCTGATATATAATGCCCTTAGTTTTTGTAAAGCTGAGATTATTCTGGTGTCCATTAGTGTTCTCCGTATTGAGATGACGAGCAGATAGCTGATGTCGTGGTTGTGAGGGACCGTAGCAGGGACCAGGACTGGTTCTGGTCATTAAGGATAGAAATTGAATTTGTTACAAATTAAAGCAGACACTGGTTTATAGGTTCTGAAAGTGATGGGCTGTTTTGATATAAAAGCATAAGCACACTGCCATCCACAAATATGTCATCTTTGAAATAGAATTGATTGGGGCAGATTTGAGAAAGTAATTTTTGTGATACATTTTGAATCTGTGTGTAAGTGGGTATATCCTCCAAGGCCATTTGATAACATTTCTTATTTAAGTTGGTTAAGGAGCCAAGTATTGTTATTGGCATTATTCACACTTAAATCTCAGTAAGGATATTTTGTTACTTGCTTCCTGTTGACGTTTCTTTGCAATAACATTCCAATCAGTGTACCTATAAAAGACTTTTATAGGTAAAAGAAATAAATTTTAAAAATTGGCTGGCCAGATAGCTCAGTGGACTAAAGCATTTCCTTAGACAGAGTGCAACGGTTGGGGTTCGATCCCCAACCTGCCATGCCAGCCCGCCCCCTAGGACAGCGATTGAGACTGGTGGCATGTGCCTGTAATCACAGCACTTGGGAGGCTGAAAACAGGAGAATCACTATGCATCCGATCTACATAATGAGATCCTGTAGAATCTGTACTAAATACATTAGAAAAAATAAATAAATTTTAAAAATCTACATATTTACAAGTTACACAAAATCATTTTATCACCAGAATCGTATGGAGGGCTTCCTAAATTGTCTTGCAGTTTATATGGGTAAAATTATTGTGTATGGGAAGTATGTTCCTATGTACATACAGTCAGAGTCATGCCTTATTTAAAAATAGTGATACAGTCTAAGGGGCTGCATCATTTTCTGTTTCATCATTGTGTGAAAGTCACAGAGTATTTAAATCTAGATGGGATGGGACAGGTCAGTTACTTAATTTGCTCTCTTGATGAAGTCAAGGGACACAGTAAACAAGTTGTGAGACCCCACAACATGTCATATTGTTTTACAGTTTTTAGTGGCAGAAGTTCTCACTCACTTGGAGAGCTTGGGGGTGGGGGCTACGGAGCGATGCAGGCGTCCGAGGGCGCAGTACAGAGTCTCACTCACGGGGGTGCCTGAGTTTTGGTCTGAAGGCATCCCGTGGGCGCAGGGAAGCCAGAAGCTCTACCACACACTCGCCAGGCCAGGTTGGGCTGCAACTGGGGTCCCCTATAGTTTTTAAAAATAAGTGCACTCTAAAACGGCAGTAATGAGTATAACTTAATAAATGCATATGCCATTTATTATTATTTCAAGTATGAACTTTATGACATTGTACACACCGTATTTTTGTGTGACTGGCAGTGCATTAGATCTTACGTCAGCATCAGCATGAACTCGAGCAAGGCACTGCATTGTGCCGTGAGGTTGCCACAGCCTCGGTTTATCTCTCTTAACACAATCTTACAGGGCTGCTGTCTTGTCTGTGGTTCACTTCTAAGTTGACCAAAATGTCATCATGCAAGGAATGGGCCTAAAAAGATAATTTTTTTTTCCAATGGAATGTTCAAGTATAGAGACAGGGATGTAGCTCAGTGGTACAGTGCTGCCTGGCAAGTGTGAGGCCCTGAGTTCGATTCCCAGTACCAAAGAAAAAGAAAAAATTATTCAGGTATATTTGATGGAATAAAGAAAAATGTGTTTTGTTCTTTTTGTTTTTTATTTTGCAGAACGATTCGTTCCTTATTGAAGGCTTATTGAAAGTTGGTTATAAAATAGAAAATGTAAGTGTTAAACACTGAAAACCAGCACACTCACTATGAATAAAGGCAATTATCTCATTGGTCATTTTCCCATATATTGAGTGCTCAAACTCAGTATTTTATATGTAGTATTTTGTAATACTGATTTTTTATTTTACTTATGCAATGTCATGTTGTAGGTTTGCCTTATTTTCAATTTTTTTACTTATATTTGTGATACCATTTTGAACCTCTTTCACAAGTTAATTCTTTTTTAGACTATTTCCCTGGCATATTTTCCCCAGAATTATTAGGTCCTGGCTCTGAATATTTTTGATATATAATTGCTAGGTAGTCTCAAGATTTGATAAACCAATTTTTAATGTTACTGATGACATAAATGCCTACATGTTTCCTTTAAGCCTGATACAAAAAATAACTCAGGTCCTTAAACTTTGAAGTTTCTTCAGATACCAGAAGAGTAAATAGTACTTCCATGGACTCCTTTTTTTTTTTTTTTGGCAGAACCGGGGATTTAACTCAGGCCCTTGCGCTTGCCAGGGAAGCGCTTTTTCCACTGAACCATCTCCCCGGCCCCTTTCGTGGACTCTTGACCTTTCCTGAGCTTCACTGCACTGAGTGTCCATTTCCTGGTGACACCTTTCTCTATACTTGTTTACCCTTGGCTATGTAAAAATATATAATCACTATGGGGAACTTTAGCCTTGGGGTAAGGATGCAAGCCCTCATTTATACGAGATCCAAGAGCCATAATCCACCTGCTGTCCTCTCCCACTACCGAGGATAGTCTCTGCCAGGTTGTAGAGCTCAACTTCTAGGTTTGTACACATTGCACCTGAGCTCTGAGTGGCCTGAGTTCACCTAAAGTGGAACATGTGTGTGTCATGTTATGTTTGCTTGTGTGTCAGAGTCCACCTATTCTCCATTGCATGATAGAGCAACATACATATGGGGTTGTAGAAGTTTTATGTTAAGGAACTGAAGCACGTAAGATAAAGATATAATGCCACATACAGATTTAGAATTAATACCTAAACCCTATTCTTCATTCCTTTTTTTGAAACAGAAAATGTTGGCAATGGAAGAAGCCTTAAATTGGATAAAACACACAGGCGATGCAACAATTCTACCTAAATTAGGATCAATTGATAGTAGTTGGCCTTTGTTAAGTATTTTCTTTACTGAATGTAAGTATAACTGCTTTAAATTGTTGACTGTATTTAAAGGTGTGATTTGGGAAAATGGGATGTGCATTTAATGTGATTTGTGATTTATTTTAGGAATTTAAGAAATACTTTTTTAATGCCTGAACAAGAGAAACTTAACTAAGTTTATTAGTTTTATTAGTCCATTTCCTGACTTATTGGTTTTTGTTACATTGTACATTAAAAGAATCCTGCCTAATGGATGTTAGAAGTTATTGTACATCATACTAAGTTGAATCCAAGGTTCATGTATTCTTATTCATAAGAAAAATTATAGAAACTAGGGTTATGATTTTTGTATTCATGAATCTGCTATTTTTATTATGTAAATGCCTTTATAATTCTTTTACTTTAACTTTTTGCCTTTAAAACATTTTTTTTCCTTTAAAACACTTGAATGTTAGCAGTATTTTTTTTTTATCAAGTTAAAATTTATTAAAAATATCTGTGTATCTTACAGGACACTCACAAGACAAGTTACTCACAAATCCAAGGTTTTACTATAATGATCTTTGTTGAGATTTGCAGAATTAAAAAACAGTTCCTAACCAGATCTTTAGAATAGGACCAAATGTATATCACTTGGCTACAAACCTCCACTTTATGAGAAGATACCCAGTGATCTGCAATTATCCATCCCCTTATAAGCCACCCCTAAGTCAGCTTCCCAGCAAGCAGTGTCTTTAGATCCATAGTCAAGTTACCTTACAGTCAGCTCATAGGATATGAAAGATTTTTCTCCCAACCCTCCCCTTTAAGCTTCTTGATTAATTAGCTTTCTTTCATGGGTGAAGAAGATCCAGCCTTACATATTTTGCTAATTTTGATATGTTGCAAATACTTAAAACAGCAAATTCTAGCCAGGCCTGGTGGCACATGCTTAAATCCCACCACTCAGGATTATCACTATGAGTTTGAGGCCAGCCTAGACTACAGAAGTGAGTTAAAGGCTAGCCTACATTACACAGCAAGACCTTGTATATGGAATACAAGGGCACAGTGTTGCTGATCATTAACATGATAGCTTGAACAAGTCTATTCAAGGTATTTCCCAGTAACAGCCTTGGGTTTAAGAAAATTAGATATGCTGTAGCTCTTCAGTGGTGCTTTTCTTAACATTAAAGGAAGCATTGGAAAAAAAAATGTTGAGAGCTAGCCAAATAGTTCAATGGATTAAAGCACCTGCAAGCAGGCTCAGGGGCCAAGGGTTTGATCCCCGGGCCTGCCTGCCCATCCAGCCCCTTGATGGGGCCACACCCAGTAAGACTGGGTGTGGTAGCACATGCCCATAATCCCAGCTCTTGGGAGGCTGTAAATAGGCAGATCACTGTGGATCTAGTAGTAAGACCCTGAATATCCTGTAGACACTTCCCTAAAATACAGGGAAAAAACAAAAGAAAAACAAACAATGTCAAATGGGAATGGTGGTGTTCACCTGTAACCTAGCCTGGGCTACATAATGAGACTCTATCTCAAAAACAAGTAAAAACACCTACAAAAAAGTAAAAAACTAGGACACTAAATAGATGAAAATAACTTATTTACAGTATGAGAACTCAAAATAAAAGTCAATGTCTCCATGTTCCACATCATCTAGGAAAATGTACTGACCTATTCAAAACCTACTCCATTTTGCTCACATCCACAAATGTTCACATAAAAGTTGCTCTAGAAGGGCTAGGCAGGAAGGTTACAAATTAAAGCCCAGCCTGGCAAGATAGAGTCCCCATAAAACCCTATTCCAAAATAAATTACTGGAAATGTAGCTCAATGCGAAAGCCCAAGGTTCCAATCCCAGTACCACACACCACACACACACACACACCAAACCAAAAAAAAAAAAAAAAACCATGCTGACACATAGGCAAATTCTCAAATACTGTATTTGTGAGTAAGTAGAGATGAGCTATATAGAGAGCTATATACAAAGAATATCTTATTCAGTCATAAAAAATGAGGAAGGGACAGGAAGATCATGAGTTCAAGGACAGCCTGGGCTACACAGCCCAAATAAATTTGCAAGAAGTTTACATTTTTGGAAATGAGATTGTAGTATGACCATCTAGGCAAGTTCTATGAAAACAACAAAGGGCTAAAAATCTTAAAAATCATAGAGGAAGGGTCCGGGGGTATAACTCAGCAGGATAAGTGCTGGCAAACACAAGGTCCTAAGTTTTAACCCT
>PVKA01003023.1:20083-115737 GCA_004027165.1 Ctenomys sociabilis
AAAAAAAAAAAAAAAAAAAAAAAAAAAAAAAAAAAAAAAAAAAAAAAAAAAAAAAAAAAAAAAAAAAAAAAAAAAAAAAAAAAAAAAAAAAAAAAAAAAAAAAAAAAAAAAAAAAAAAAAAAAAAAAAAAAAAAAAAAAAAAAAAAAAAAAAAAAAAAAAAAAAAAAAAAAAAAAAAAAAAAAAAAAAAAAAAAATCACACAAGAAGCCAGGCATTATGATGACACACATTTAGTAATTCCAGTACTCTAGGAGGCTGATCCCAAGCCCAAACCCATCTTGAGCAATTTAGACACTTATAAAGACCCTTTCTCAAATAAATAAAGGCCCGATGATGTAGCTAGTATAAAAACCCTCTAAGTTCAAACCCCAATGGGAGGCAGGGGGATTATTGAAGATCTCCTCAGATATTCCCAACACTGTTATCTGTATAGCAAGTAACAGAGTGAAGAAACCACTTCTGTATTCAATCTCTCAGTGGATTCTAATATTATCACATAATCCACAAATCACAAGAATCTGAAAAAAAGAGCGAGGCATCTTGGTGCATGCCTGTAATCTCAACATTTAGGAAGCTGAAGCAGGAAGATCCCCTCAAGTTTTGAGTTCAGCCTGGGCTACACAATGAGTTCGAAGGGAGACTGAACTGCTACTGACACTGTCTCAAAAGCAAAAACAAAAATAACAAAACCATAAGAATATGAGAAGGGAAAAGAAAGCTATCATCAAAAGGTCTTCCAGGTACCTAGGTTCCACACCTATCTTTCCTAAGAATTCTTAGCACACACAATTTATAGTAGTAAGTCAGTTCCACTTTTGTTTCTTTCCCTCCCACCCAACTCTATAGCTTGAACCCAGAGCTTTCACACTGTGCTACTTCCCTACAATTTTTTGAGACAGTCTCTCAAATCACTAAATTGCCCAGACTGGAATTAGAGATGTGTTCCATACCCAGCTTTATTCTCTCTCTCTTTCTTTCTCTCTCTCTTTCTCTCTCTTTCTTTCTTTTTCCTTTCCTTTCCCTCCCTCTTTCCCACCCTCCAACTGTCCAACAGCCTTTCTTCCCCCCTCTTTTCTTTCTTTCTTTCTTTCTTTCTTTCTTTCTTTCTTTCTTCAGTACCAGAGATAGAACTCAGAACTTTGTGCTTGCCAGGCAAGCGCTTATGCCTCTGAACTATCTCCCCAGCACTGATTTTCTTTAAAACAAAACAGAAACCCTGAGATTTACTAGACTTTTTAATTTTATTTATTTATTTATTTATTTATTTTTTGTCTTTTTGAGACAGGGTCTCACTATGCAGTTCAGGCTGGCCTTAAGCTCACTTTGTAGCTCAGGCTGGTCTTGAACTCACAACAATCCTCCTGCCTCAGCCTCCCGAGTGCTGGGATAGACTTTTTAATTTTTATCAAATGCCTTCAAAGTAGTAAGCATTGAGTTACACCACAGCTCTCTGAATGGAAAAGAAAATTAGGCCAGGCATGTTGGTAAAACACCTGTAATCACACACTCTGGGATACTGATGCAAGTATATCAAAAACTGAATCTGGCCTGGGCAATTTAAAAGACCCTATTTAAAAAAAAATTTTTTTTTAAAGAAGGGTGGGGGCTAGGAAAGCCAGGCATGGTGATGCAGGCCTATAATATAATCCCAGAACATGGAAAGCTAAAAATGAAGAATCACTCACTGCAAGTTGAAGGTCACCCTAGGCTAGATAGTGAGACCTTATCCTTAAAAAAAAGTGTGTGGGGGGGGCTGGCACCAGGTATATAACCCCACACCGAAGAGGCTGAGACAGGAGCATCTGAGAATTCAAATTCAACCTAGGCTACACAGTTCAAGGCGGGCCTAAAGTACGTAACAAGACTATCTCAAAAGTGCGCAGATTCTGTGTTCAACCTCCAGAACCACAAATCAATAAATAATTAATTTACCTGTACATTTATGTCCTTAAAACAAATCTGCAGGTGTTGTGGCTCATGTCTGTAATCCCAAAATTCAGGAAGCAATTTAGCAGCCAATAAGGTCTACATGGTAAGTTCAATATAAGACTCTATCTCAAAAAACAACAACAAAGCCCCTTAGCTCTGCTCTAATACCCATCTGAGACAAATGACAACTTTAAAAAACATGAAGATATGAACTGGGTATTGTGGTGCTGTGTTCACCTGTAATTCCAATTACTCAAGAGGCTGAGAGGAGAGGACCATGTTTGAAGCCAGCCTGAATAATTTAGCAAGAGTATCCCAGAAAGTAATAAAAAGGCCTGGGGCTGCAGCTCAGTCAGTGTCAGAGCACCTTCTTAGTACCAGCCAGGTCTGTATTCAATCCTCATCATTGCAACTTCCCTCCTCCCCACACAGAGACTAAATTAGCTCTGAAAAAAAATTAAAAGAAAAAATGTAGCTCTGGATCTGGCCACATAGCTTCTCCCGGGGCGCACTGAGATAGCAGTATTTTTATAGTACAGCTACAGGAATCTCTTTTGGGGGGTACTGGGAATCGAACTCAGGACTTCTGCCAGGCATCTGCCAGGCAGACACCACATCATTGAGCTAAATCCATGTAATCTTGAAACATGAAATATTTGACTGTTTAATAGGTGATGAACAACTATTGGCCATTACCAACTATCTTTACTGTGAAAGGATGAATTTTGCTGATAACTTAAACCTAGAGAAGAATAATACCCGAATATCTATAGATCTCTCTCTCTCTCTCTCTCTCTCTCTCTCTCTCTCTCTCTCTCTCTCTCTCTCTGCATTAGGGTAGGAAAATTATTGGGGAATAGGGATCAGAATAGCTTCCAAGAGTCAGAGGATCCCTGAATAGGTTGTCAACAAGCTCATCTCTCAAAGAAGTTTTATAGAGCAAAATCCTGAAGCAAGTACAATGAGGGGTAAAATTATAATCATTCAGTAAGATTGTAAATACAGTCATTCAGGTAATATTGGTCCAGTAATAACAGGGTCATTAACCTTGATCCATAATCTATAGTTTTGGTCTTGTCTTTAGTCTTGGGCTGGGGATATAGCTCAGTGACATAGCATCTGACTGCAAGCACAAGATCTTGAGTTCAATTCCCTGTACCAAAAAAAAAAAAAAAAAAAAAAAGAAGTAAATGACCCAGTGTAGGCTTAGTAGTCTTGGTTTTAGTGATCAGTAGTCCTAGTCTTAATGGTTGGGAGCGGATGGCCTACTCCTGAGGAGATAATGGGAAATCTTCATAGGGTAATACTGATAATCCCAAGCTTCCAGACATCCCTTCAGGAAGTATAGAACTCTAGCCACTGTGACTTTAATCTTCACTTGTGCCCTCAGCCACCGTTCCCACGCATTTTCATTTGTTACATTGAGTCCCTTTGCAGGCCCAGCTGTGTCCGACTGCCTGCAGCATTTCTGCCTAACATAAATATCTGTGTCATTCCCCTCTCTAAAGAGGTATCCTAGAATGGATGTAGTTTCCATCCAGCTACTCTGAGCTGAGAAGAGTCGGTCTAGGTGAGACTGCAGTAAGGGGCCTTCACCAGAGAGCCAACCTAATGGGCCTCAGCTAGAACTCACATTGCAGGTTAGCAGTTAGCATCTCCCTTTACAAGGCTAATCTATGGATCCTGATAAAGAGTCTGGCACATTTGTTGTTGGTTTGATCTATATGATCATTTGGAGTTTGGCAGTCTCTAGAAAGAATAAACAAAATTTCTAAGAAATTAAAGCACGTATAATTAGAGCATGAGCACCAGAATGGAAAGGTGAGTTGGAGAAAGAGTCACAGCCAGAAAAGGGTCTTTGTTTTTTCCTTCCAGAAAGTGCTCTTGCAGGACTGGAATAGTGATTGTAAGCTGTTGGCTCTTAGGTTCCCCCTACTGGTGGAGGTTATGATCTGGTAACGTGGACCGAAGCATGTTCTTAGTTCTAATGTCATTTACGGATAAGCCAAGTTAAGTTACCACTAAGTATTTTAAAAATCCAAAATGGCCAAAAAGAAGAAAAATGTTGAAATCAAACCAAAAGCTGTAGATATAGTGAGAAGTCATGGACACATAGAAGCCAATTGTTAGTAGACTCAATGCACTCAGGTGTGTTTGGCCAAATTGAATAATAGTAAGTCTTGTACAGTTTTTAAGTTTATAACTCTAAACAGACTAGTCAAAAATTTTTGTAGGTTAATTAATATCTTTTGCAATAAGAATCAGGATTTACATTTATTCTTTGAGAGTTTCAGTATTAAGTCTAGATCAGTTTTTAATTGTTTCTATTAAATTATCGATATATTTTAGGTATGCATAATGGTCACATTCATTATAGGTATGTAGATTATGTAACTTTTTTGTTTTTATTATTTTGGGATCAGGGATTGAACTCACAACCTTGCCAGGCAGGCACTTAAGCCACTGAGCTATCTGCCTGGTACTTTATTGATGATGTAACTTTATTCTTTTCTCTTTTCTCATTCCCCTAGCCACCTTTAGCCTCTCTTCCCTCCTTATTTATAAAAGCTTTGTTTTCACTTTTACATTATTTTTGTCTTCTTCCTTTTCTTTCTCCTGTCCCAAGTTCCCTTTCCCATTTAAACATTTTCTTTGTATTTCAAAATACCTGTTTTACATTTTAGACTAGTTTTTTAAATATGGCCTGGAGATAAGTAAAGGTTAGCTGCTTGGTGGAAAGGTCCCAAGGAGGGGACACTCACTGATGTGGCCACTTGGTCCTAAAATTCAGCAGCCACAGAGGAAGGAATGATGTGAGACCAAACTCTTTTGCAAACTGCAATTTTCTATGAGGCAAGGCGGTGGAAAAAGGATAGGAGAGTGTTCTTAAGTGTGGCATAAGAACTAAATCCTAATCCATCTCAGGTGTAGGAAAACAATCAAGATTAGGAGCTTGGCTGGGTCTCTGATCCTTGGCAAAACAAGCATGCCTCCAGAGACAAAAGCTATGATTGACTCCAACTGCATTTCCAAACAGAAAATTAAACCAATAACTAAAAACCTTGTGTCGAGAAAAGATAGGAAAAAAAGGAAGGGGAAAAAAAATCATATAAGTATATATGAAGGATAGCTGGGATGATTGAACTAATTTGTATCAGTATTTTGAAAATAGCAGTTAATGTTTAATTTTTTTATTTTCACTATATGCTAATACGTGTAATCTGAGCAACTGCATTGAGGACAGCAACGCGCACTATAGCAACAGTGGTTGAATACCTTTCATCTTATTCTTTTAAATGTATACCCTCTCTAATGTCTTATCTATTATTATTATACTCTCTTTAAAGTAAATTTTTAAAAAAGTAAAAAGGACAAGGAAAAATTTCAGGTTTGTTGAAAGGAAGAGTTAATGTTTAATTGGTCAATCTTGCATACCTGTGTCTAGTAATTGGAGCGACAAAATGAAGGTAACAATAATAATATAACAACTACTATTAATTTTCTTGTTTTGAAATTCTGTACCATTTGTACTTTATGTTTCTTTGTTTCTATCTTTGTTCTTGTTACTTGTTTTTCCTCAACAACAACAACAAAAACCTCAAAAATTTGTCTCAGTAACTTTTCTCTCATTGATAGGACAAAATACCTGATGGCCAAAATTAAGGAAGGAAAGGTTTATTTAGCTCAGTTTGTAGAGGTTTTATTCCATAATCAGCTGGCTCCAAGTCAGAGTGGTACATGGCAGAGGGCAGCAGCTCATGGTGGCGGAAAACAGCAAAAGCAACGAGAACAAAAAGGGAGGAGCAGCGGCGGAGCGAGCCTCTCTCCCTCCCTTACACTGTATTCAGGCTGTCTGCCCCAGGCAGAAGTAGCGCTCACACTCATCATCCCAGCAGCACTCAAACCCGTAACTCCAGGATTGGCTCATGAATTAATCACAAACTCTAGAAGCCTGCCCCATCACTGCATGAGGCTTTGGGGAGACATCTAGACGCAAACCATAGAAACTTGAATGGCTGCTTTTTAACCTTTTGAGAGAGAGAGAACAAATAATATTGCTCCAACTATATTGTTTAGGCCTTAATTTCTAAAAAATGACTCTGAATCAATAAGTTATAAAATCCCTACAAAAGAGATCTATCACCTCTAGGGATAGAAAGATACAGGTAATAGTCCAGGAAAAATCCTGGTCTTTGGACAAAGATGTCTTCAGGAAATATTGGCTTCTCTGTCTAGCCACTTAGGTAACTTTCCTCTATAGCAGGGTGACTAGGGTCTACTTAAGCACACTCTAAAATATGTATCTGAGGGTATCTGTAATGCATTGGGAAAACTCAGACTCAAGTCTGTACCCATTGACTCTCATTAAAAATCAATTTTTGATTTAAGTGTAACATTATATCTTTCCACTCTATTTCATAGATTTGTATAAGTTCTTTAAAGACCTTAATGAACTCATCAGGGTCATCTACAAACTTTTCTAGATCTTGTTTTGAGGTCACTGAGAGAAAGGGACAAATGAACACAGGTAGTCCTATATTGGCCATTCACCTACTGTTCTTGCAGGTCTTGAACAAAACCATCCTAGAGTGAATATACTCCAGTAGATGCTTCATTTATTGCTGGCTGAAAAGCCTAATGCTTAGGATCTGAACGAGAGGCAGGGAATCCTCAAGCCCAGTGATAGTTTTTATTGAGTATAGTTTTTATTGAAGTTCCTTGGAAACTTAGTCCTCACATTTGGTAAGGTATGTGAGATTAAGGCTACCTTAGAAACCTTGTAATCAAGGCCTAAAGGATGAAGAAGAGTAGCCTCAAGCTCAATGGTAGTGAATCCATCCAATTGTGCCTTTGAGGCTAGAGGTGTCTGGCTTTCCAGTGGCCTATATTTACATTGTGAAATACAAGTAAGGATTTTTTTTTTTTTTAATGCAAAGAAAGTCTGAACTGTAAGGCAGTTCTGGCCATTTCCCCTTTTTCTTACAATATTCTAGTTGTGAAGTAGTATCATAATCAATACTTCCCTCTGCATTCATTTTCCCTCTAGAGAATAGGCAGGCAATGTGTGGGTACAGAGAAATATTAAAAGAATATTAAATATTTTTTAATGTGTAAGGGTTAGACATTTTCTAGTGCTAAGGAATACATTCCAAAGTAGTAAGAGATTGAGTCTCCCAATTGAAAAATAAAGGAAAGCATTGATGTCCCTTTAATTTCTACTGGTATGGTTGTCCCCCAAGGTTCCCTGCTTTAGAGCAGGTGGCTGCTATCTGGAGGGTAGATGATAATTTGGGTTGGACTATTTACTTTTTTCCAGCTCCTAACCCCATCTTCCCTGGGAACTTGTATTTTTAACTTTGGTTGGTGTTTTCCAAAGCATGAGTTACAGTTGATTCCAGCTGTAACAGTCATGCTTAAAGAAGGAAGCATTGTTAGTAAAACCAATAATGAAGAGATCTCAAGCAATGCTTTTCCAGTGAGGAAGAGATCAAAGGGAAGATTGGAACACTTTCCTCTAGAGATATAGAGTCAAGTAAATAGTTTCAAGAAATCCTGCTTGGGGGCTGGGGAGCTGGCTCAGTGGAATAAGCGCTTGCCTGGTAAGCACAAGGACCTGATTTCAATCCCTGGTTCCACCAAAAAAAAAAAAAAAAAAAAGACATTTATGCTATTTCCCTAATCACCTAGGCAACTTTCTCAATAGCAAAGCAAGGCTTTTACTCAAAATCTATTATAAGAATTCTCTGTCTCTGAAACTCATAGGTTAAGTTTATACCCATTGCCCCATAACCACAGTTCACATGTTAGCAAAGGGAATCTATTTCCAGAAAGGAATCCAGCTGCCTGTGTGGTCAACATTGACTTCTATGGGGATTTGGCAGGAGGTGTTAGGGAACCTGTCCTCTGAGGTGTGGCAGCTGCTCTGAGAATATTTAACTTAGCTAGCAGAATAACTACTGTTTGTTAAAATTCTATAAGGAATAAAGAAAAGCTTGAGCTTTCTTCATTTAAGATGACCTGGTGTTCCATTTTCTGTGGGGTCAACTTAAAAGATTTTAGTTGTTGGATAGTAGGAAAACGTTCCTCTCTAATCTTACATATCATTATTTAATTTTGTCTTTTTGAGATAAGGTTTCACTATGCAGTTTTAAGTTGGCCTTGAATTTACTTTCTAGCCCCGGCTGGCATGAAACTCACAGTGATCCTCCTGCCTCAGCCTCCTGAGTGCTGAGATTACAGACATATGTTGCCATGTATGGCTGTTACATACCTTTAGAAAGGAAAGTACAAAGTGGTTGGGAAAGATCAGAAAAATAAGATCTTTTTATGCTCACGGTGCATTCTTAAGACAGCCTGCTCATGAGTTTTCACTGTCATCCAGAAAAGGCAATAATGGAAAATCTCAAGAGCTAAGATTGCCTCATAACCAGTAGAGGATCAGATCAAAAAAATGACACAAAACTGGATGGATATCTCCTCTAGAGTCTAGAGGAGGATTGGGCCAATTTGTGAAACTCATTCTTCAAGTCTTAAGAATGGCCACTGAAGCTAGGGAGATGGCTCAGCACTCTAAGTGCCTGCCTGGAAAGTGCAAGAATCCAGCTTCCATCCCTCATACCACATGCTGTGCCAGCCCCAGAACCTGTGCACCATGCTGGCCACTGAAATGGGGCTTGATGGGGAGGCTGAGATGGGAGGAACACTGTGGGTCTCAACTGTGTGGCAAGACCCTATATCAAATAAATAAAATATTCTAAAGTAAAAAGAATGGCTGCTGGCATGTTGCCTTGTTAACTGGTAAAAGTTAACTTGTTTACATGTGAATTATTACTAGACATAACGTTTCTTCAGTATAAACTATATTTCCAATATAGACACATTTTGCAGCATTTTATATCAAAGTTCACTAGGAGGTGGTCTATCACTTTTCCTCTAGTCCTGGTGTCTGCGCTAACAACCGCACAGTCAGGTCAAACAAGGAGCACCAATAAATTCTGCAGTTTAGTCCAAATGTAACATATACAAAACAGGAATAACATGTCCCATCAAAGAAAGACAGTCTTCCCATGTCTCAACTTAAATTTACCATCATTTTAACCAAAGACAATGCAAAAAATTCAAGCATGACAATTTTTGATTATTTAAGTGAGTCTCAATTCAGAATCTATGAATCAAAAACAAACTCTTAACCTCCATCCAGTTATCCTGGACTTCCAGGATGATATAGGGGAAATGCTAGATGTCAGAGAAGTGAGTTTGTGCTCCTTTAAGTGGAAGAATGAATTCTAAGGAGCAATGCAGGTTAAGAGTAGGAAAATTAATTGGGAAATAGAATAGGGAACAAGAGGTATTCTGAATGGGTTGCCCCACACAAATCTTTCTGATAAGTTTATTGGGATATATTACTCTTTTTTTTTTTTTTTTTTTTTTTTTTACGGAACCAGGGATTGAACTTAGGCCTTTGCGCTTGCCAGGGAAGCGCTTATTCCACTGAGCCATCTCCCTGGCTCCAATGTATTGAGAGAGGTTGTTCTTTTTATTTCAGAGGCATTTAATTATAGAATGGATTTATGGTGGAACTAGAGAAGCAGTATCATGTGGGCTGATTTTTTAGTATTTCCTGTGTCCTGTTTTTATAACAGCCCTGCACAAGTTGGTTGTTAATATTTATTATAGGGGCTGGGGAGATGGTTCAGCAGAATAAGTGCTTCCCTGGGGAAGTGCAAGGTCCTGAGTTCAATCCCTGGTACCACCAAAAAATAAATAAATAAATTAAAAAAAATATATATATATATCATAGAAGTGAGCAATCACAAGACTTTGAGAGGTTAAGTGATATATCTGCCTTCCTGTATGTAGTAGAGCCTGGATAAAGACTGAGAACAAAGCCCAGGTTTTTTGTCCTATAGTTTTGCTCTTTCCCTCAATATTACTTTATGCTGACATTCCCAGTTCCTTGAATGTTAAAACTTTAGGTATTCTTACCACCTTAGAAATTAACATTTGGCTAAAGCTCAACTATAATTTTATTATAATAAAATTTTTGTCAGTACTTTTAAAAATTCTTTTTATGTAAAAATGCAAAAAGTGAGGCTCAATGTTTGATACAGTTTGGGTATGTATCACAGCTTATTAAGATTTTTTGAAGAATGGTATTTCAAATAACTTCTCATTAGTAACATTTCATGTGTAAAATGACATATTGAATAAAGGTACTTATAATACTTGGTTATAAATAGATTTTAGAAAATAGTTTCTAAATCCTAGTACTTAGGAAGCTTCAGTTGGAGGATTGTCATTTTATACCCTGCTTGCACTAAATAGAGCCATGACCTGTGTGGGGAGGAGGGTCTTCAGAGGGGATGATGAAAGATTAAGAAAAAAACTATAGATACATACTTAAAGAAAAGGCGGGAACTAGAACAGTTGGGCCCAGACTTGTCTGATGGAGAGGCAGTGACAGTGTCCCAGCCCCAGTGTTTTTACTTATATACAAAGTAAAACAAACAAACAAAAAAACACCACAGGATGGGATCTGGAGCATAAGGTCTTAATGTTTATTGAGAACACTGAAAACAAAACATTCTCCAAGCTGTACTACACTTAACAAGGAAGAGCACCAATGCCAGACACCCATTGGAATGCAAGTGAGCCTGAGGTCAGCTTGTTCACAGTTTGTCTCTGTCATTCTTTGCTTTGCTCTAATTCAGCGAGTTTGCTGACCTTAGGCTCAGCTATGGTTCAACTGTTCCCTGTCACACAGCAAGTTCAAGACCAGCCCAACTACAAAGCAACATTTTCTGTCACGAACCCCTGAAGCCAAAGAAGGAAGGGAGGGGGAGAGCCAGGAAAGGAAGGGAAGAGAAGAGAAAGGGAGAAGAGAGATAGGGGGAGGGAAAGGAAGGAAAGAGGAAAGAAAATGGCTTTTGAGGCTTTTGTTTTTGTATATCTTTGTCCAGTTTTGGGTCAGAATGTTGTAAGGACTTGATAATGTTTGCAGAAGTGATTTGAGTAATTATAAGGCCTGTTGGGATGAATGTGCCATGACAGAGCACTTAATAAGGCAGATTTTAATTGCTAAAAATAATAGTATCAAATTCACAACAAACAATAAATCTGTTCTGTAATATTTTATCATTTTTCAAATATATTTAGTACACAAAAGACTATGAGTAGTGTAGATTGTTTAACTCTAGCAATGAAATTAAATTTTTGTACTCAATTTAAGAATTAAGATACCATTAATACTACTTTCTTAAATAAATATTCTCTCTTATTCTCTCCTAAAATAGACAAATATTACATAACTAAAGTTGTAATGGGAAGCTGCGATTTACTTGAAGAACTTAGAAGTCAAAATTGTACTCGTTGTATAGAGGTGAGGATATTTACTTGTAAATATATTTTATTTGCTTGTTAGAGCTTTTAATAATCAGGGGACTATTAATAATTAGTTAATAAAATGAGTGCATGGAAATATACAATGAACTACTACTATAAAAGTGAATAATATGTTCTAGGGAAAATTTTAGTCAGTTTTTATTTAGAAGTGCTTTAAGAAGAAAAAGCCAAATTTTCTAATCTTAAATTTTAAAATTTCATTTTTTCCCCTAAGCACAGGATTTTAATTAGTTGAGGTAAATGATTTACTCTGGTAACAGCTTTATTGAGATGTCATTCACAGGCTACTTTGTTTGCTCAGAGAAATAATTATTTTAACTGAAAATTTTTTTTATTTTAAGGTTCTCACTATACAGTCGATGCTGACTTTGAACCCACTTTGTAGTCCAGGTTGGTCTTGAACTTGAAGCAATCCCTACTGCCTTAGCCTCTTTGAGTGCTGGGATTATAGGTGTATGCGTTCGGCAATTAATAATTTGAGTGTTTGAAGCAAAAAGTTTTTATTGTATCTGTAGCATCTTTCATATATTTTCTTGCAAACCTGCCATGATATGGCAGTTAGCCTAATAAGCATTGCCTGTATGTTACTAACTATAGGTTTAAGCACTAAAAGTATCACATTTGCTGGCCTAAAGTTAGATTCTACCTTGTAGCCAGGGGTGGTGGGGCTTACCTGTAATCCTAGCACTCTGTGAAGCTGAGGCAAGAGGGTCACAAGTTCAAACCAGTGAGTTACAAATTAAAACCTGTCTGAGGAGCTTAGATGCTGTCTCAAAATAAAAGGCTAGGGATACAGCTCAGTAGGAAGGCCTTGGGTTTAATCCCTAGTGTATATGTGTGGGATTTACTTTGCATCTTATTTTTAGGCTGCTATACCTTCTGTAGAGACAAGGTATATTTCAGAATATGTCTGCCTAGGCCAGGTGTCATGGCACACACCTGTAATCCCAGCATGCAGGAGGATAAGATTGGAGGATCACTGTGAATTTGAGGGCAGACTGAACAAAGTGAGTTCAAGACCAGCTTGAACTGCATAGTGAAAGACAAAAACAACTGGAGAGAAGCGCCATAGTCTAAGTGCCTGCCTCCAAGTGCAAGGACCTGCATTCGGTCCCCAGTACTGCATGCTGGCCACCAAACCAGGTGTACACCTCTGATCCTGGTGCTGGGGAGGCGGAGACAGGAAGTTCACTATGAGTCTAAGCTGCATAGTAAGACCCTGAAAGAAAGAGAGAGAGAGAGAGAGAGAGATATAAAAACTAGACATTCCAAAAGAATTTTTTCTGCCTAATATTGCGCACAAAGGGAAAAAAATTAGTAATTTATAATGTGCTGATTTTACGCCGGGCATGGTGGCGCATGCCTGTAATCCCAGCACTCGGGAGGCTGAGGCAGGAGGATTGTTGTGAGTTCGAGACCAGCCTGAGCTACAAAGTGAGCTTAAGGCCAGCCTGAACTGCATAGTGAGACCCTGTCTCAAAAAGACAAAAAAAAAAAAAAAAAATAATAATAATAATAATGTGCTGATTTTGCTTAGTTTTTAATATTTCTTCACTGAAGTTAGTATTGAGTCATTAGAGAAAAAATGTTAAATATACTGTCATTGGTTCCCAGACCCCTCTAGTAGCATAGTCTGCAAGTGTTCCTGTCCTGTATGAAAACTCAAGAAATAGGTGCTGAGACATCCTATACACTCCCTGCACCTTTGGTTCTCTGTAGATTCCTTATATTGCCTCGTACAATAAAAATGTGTCAGGATCTGTCATAGCATGTCCTTTAGGAGGTAATGACAAGAGGGAAAAGTGTGTGTGTTTAGCACAGAACATTGTTCCCCAGATAGCTTTGATCTGTGCTTGGTGAATCTGCAGATACAAAGTCTGTGGACATAAAAGACTGACTGAACATACCAAAATATTAGATGCTGCCCTCTCATTTTCTACATAAACAATCCCTTAGGTCAGTGGTATTGAACCTATGGCATGCATGGTGTTTCCTTTTTTTCTAAACTAAAACCTCAGTATTCAGGTTTAATTTCAGGGTTGCCACTTTGCAATCATTAAGTGGGCTTTAGGGTGCAGTTTAGATGCTCACCTCTTAAAGGTTCATCATCCCTGTCTCAGGTTATTTCTGAAAGCAAAGGTAGAAGCCAAGCCATTGTCCCTAGGTATCAGGTTCTTGATTGTCTTTGGAGCTGGCTGATGGTTTTCTCTCTCATCTTGGTTTCTCAGCAAGGAGAGCTCATGAAAATTAAAGGAAATGAAGAATTTTCCAAAGAAAGATTTGATATAGCTATTATCTATTACACCAGAGCCATTGAATATAGGTAAGTGTAGGATAGACAATGGGATCCTTTTAAGACGCTAGAGGATGTTAATCAAGAAAAGTAAAAGCAAGATGAGGAATTGCAGAGTATCTTGCAGAGTGGGCTTTCTCGCCTTCAGGCACTGGTAGCATTGGAGGTGGCCTGGTGAAATCAGTTTTGTAGAATAATTTAAGCAAGTCCGAGTACTGACTTGGGCTCTACCCTGCTCCATTCCTCTCCCATTTTCCAGCACAGCATCTATTCTGTCATATTCTCACCTTGTCAGCTAATCTCCTTCTAAAGTCTTACATGACCAAGATTATTTCTTAATATTTAAAATGCTACCCACTAAGGAGTCTGCTCTTTTGGTCAGAACTTTAAAAGGCAAATCGTTGAAGAAAATGCTTGTATTCTCTCCACCCTAGCTTATTACTTAGCCATCAGTGTTCTACAGCCACCCCTGGTGCCCCGCTCTGCTCCTGGTTCTCTTGGTGGCACCAGGCAGCTAAGCAGCTGTTGGAGGGTGCTGAAGGCACTGCTCCCTTTCTTCTTCTGCTCATCTCCACAGGCAGTGAGGAAGCTGAGGTAGCATGCAGCAAGAGAGCGTTGCTCTAAGCAGGAAGAGGTGGAGAAAAGAGAATTAGTTAGGATTACACAGTCAGACAAAGCTCAGAGGAGCAGAATTTGAAGCACAGCTGTTCACATTACTGTTAGAATTTGCAAATGTTGAGTTCTTTGTTGAGGTGGAATGCTCCTGATTCACCCTGTAATCCTGTCCTCTACTGTTACAGCATACTTTGCAATAGGCCAGCCCTTTAGTGTGTCCCATTAAATCCTCCCAGTAGCCCTATGAGCTGGACAGAGCAATGAGTATTTTCATTTTGAATACAGTATTGTCTGGGTTGGTTTAAGTGGGTTGCTGAGAAAGTTGAAGTACTGAAACTTAGCTGTTTAAGACTAAACATCACATATATACATTTTTCTGTTCTGCCACACAGATGGCAAGTTTTAAAATGTTTTTAGTTCTGTTCTTATTTACTATGTAGTGTGCTTTACTGACTAAACATTTCTTCTTTTTAAGACCTGACAACCACTTTCTTTATGGTAACCGAGCTCTTTGTTTTCTTCGTACTGGACAGTTAAGGTAAGTGGTTAAAGTACCCCAGTCACTGAATTATTGTGCTAAATACCCATTTTTGGGAAACACTTCTGTTCACAGGTATGTAAAAAAATCCATGAATAATTCTTTGGCTGAAACAAATGGTTAAAAGAACACTGTAGGTATTATAGATGATATCTGTGACAGCAGTAGCTGAATGACTGTAATTATATCCTATATTATTTTTAATACTTTATGTATGTCTCACAGAAGCCTTAATAAGGTGGTTGTGTTATTTTCCACATTTTACCTGTGGACCAGTTCATACACTCGTAATTAGTGATGCCAAGATGTGAACCTTGATCTCATCTGATGATATCAGTGTACGCATGTATCACTTTTACATTCTTTGCTCTATTTATCTGTATTGTTGTACAAGAATAATTTTTGCTGTATTTTTCTTGTTATGAAAAATAAGTATGGCAGAGGGGTGTTGTTCAGACATAGAGCACTTGCCTGGCATACGCAAGGCCCTAAATGCCTTCCCTACCCCCTGTATAGAAATTAAGTAAGTAGCTGTCATGAGTGAAATGGTATTGCTGTGAATGTAGAACTTTATTAGTTCTTGGTTCTATATATTGAATTTCAACTAAGTTCTTATATACTAGTTTGGAAAGATGAAGGAAGATTATACCATGATTTTATTGCCTTTCTGTTTTAAAATTTTACGACAGATTGTATGTGTTTTTTAAAGGTAGTGAGACTGTTGTATATAACTTCATCTTGTCTTACAATGAGAAGTGGGGTGGATTCTAGAATACACCCACACAGTAGAAGAATGTTCACAGTACAGCAAACTACAAACCAACTTAGACCCTGGCATCCTCAGGACCAGGCTGTATAGACATATGTCCTGTATGGATATTAAGTACAATTCGTGATTTCCGCTGATCTTCTGTTGCCCAGAATGAAAAGAAAGCTTGGCAAGTAGAAGCAGAGCAACCCAGTTGTTCCGGTGAAAATGTTTTCCCAGTTGTGTGGGTAAAAGTGTTCGTTAAGAAAGAAATTTCTTATGTGGCTTACTTATCATATTGACTTGACAGAAGAGAGAAAAATCCCAGCAACATTGTTATTCATTGGAAAATATCTTTGAAAATGTAGCTTTGGGTTTCACAAATGAGTCTTTTGTGCAGTCACAAAAACTTGAGTTTCTCTTATCTGTTTTTCAGTAAAAGCACTGTGGAAAGGTAGCATATTAAAAGTATGTGTCTTTTAAAAGTAACATTTAATATTTTTTAAAATTATGAATAGGACATATTATCATGATAGAAAATTTGAAAAATACTAGAGTTTAAGAAGAAGATAAAAATCACCAGTAATCCAACCACCTTGGAGAATCCCACTGTATTAATGTTATGCAGCCCTTAGATGGCTTTGGCCATGCATAATCTGAGGCTAGAGTGCAGGTGTGCATGGCGTTGACAAAGTCTTCCCTCACTCCCACTCTACTCAACTTGTCTGACAGAAAATGAGCTGCAGTTCTCTTTAGGTTACTGCTTCTGGCTGGAGTCAGAATTGCAGATCCTCTGGGCTGTTTGAAGGTGAATCTGTGTTAAGATGAGATGAACAGGTTCGCTACCTTGCTAACTTCTGGAAATTGAGGCACCAACCTGGAACCTTGCCAGCCAGAAGGTCACCCATACTCCAGCTCTGAGAGTGGAGAAGCAAACCTGGGTTATTTTGCTCTTTCTTAAGTGCCAAATGCCAGGTACCTGAGGAGGAGCCACCAAATAGTTGTGGCAATAGAAGTGGAATGAAAGCAGAGGCACAGGAGCCAGGTAGTCTGAAGGAGATAAAGGTGAAGAACAGGGTAGTGTTCTATCCTGGTGGTTGCGTGTGTGGTTAAACCCCTTCTGTTTTCAGTACAGGCAGGTCAGTAACACTTAAGAGCCTTTTGTTTTTTACTAGGCAAAGATCAATACATATTGGATGCCTATTTAGTATGCTACGCTCTGCCACACTGCTATTGCTGGTGTTTCCTACCTTCTCGTACATTGTATATACAGTTTGCTCAGTAAGAAAAGGGATGTTTTCATTGTGCTAAACACATAGTATGTAAGTTATTGTATGTATAACTCCTAATCAAGTATAGATGATACAACTTAAGAAGATTTGCCAGTAACCAAGATATGTCACCAAGTACAAGAGGATCGGTGCCCTAAGAGGGCTTTTAGCTGAGTTTTGGTTGACAAGCTTTGAAGCTTTTGCATCAGGTGGATGCTGGGTCTGGCACTGGGATCTGGCTGACAGCTAGGGGTAAAGTATCTGCTTTTCCCCACTCTGGGCAAGAATGTACTCCTCAGTCATTCCACAGGGACAGGCTTCCCATGCACTGTTATAAAAGCCAGGATTGAACTTCAAGAGATCAGAGATGGGATATTTTGAAGTAGTACTCAAAAAGTAATAGAAGATTAAATTCATGAATGTAAAACTTCATGAAATAATCCCTAAAATGTTAGAAAATATAAGTTAAAATCATTAAAAAGCATTATTTTTAAAATAAGTTTGGCAAGATTATTCTCGAAAATGATAAAAGTTTACTGTGTCTTATCATATAGCTTATCCTGTTCTGATACTTTATGCGTATTTGGTCATAAAACTTACAATCATGTAAAGTAGGTGCTGCTGCCTCTTTATAGGCAAGAAAGGTGAGGTTTAGGGAGGCAGAGCAAAGTGTCCAAGGCCAGGGTGGATGTCGTGCAGCCAAGACTTGAGCCCAGCCTGGACACAGAGTCACTACAATTAATCACTGCAAAAGTGATGATTAGATAAAAGGAGAATGTAAAAGTTGAAAATCTTAAAGTTAATGATCCATATATAGTCAATAAGCATTTATGAGGACATGATTATCCTTACGTGACATACAAGTTTCTCTTTCATATCCATCAGATTGTCAAAAACTTAAAAACCTCATAATACCAAGTGTTTGAGAGGATGTGGAACAAAGGAATCTTTCATACTCGGCTGGACAAAGTATAAGTTGGTACAGTCACTTTGGAGAGCAGTCTGACAAGGTGAAGATGTGCATACTCTGCAGCCCACGTCTAGGGTCATTCCTTCCAAACTCTCCAAGGTGCACCCAAGAAGATGTGGACAAGCCTTCCTATAGCATTGTTTGTAAGAGGAAAGAAGTGGGAACCACCTAACTGCCCACCAGTAGGGGCCTGGATAAATAAATTGTGGTATATTCACATAATGGAATTCTAAATGACAAAATGAATACAATGTTGAGTGAAAAAGCAAGTTGCATAATGATTTGTATTAATGAGGTGCCATTTGTACAATGTTTAAAAGCATGCAATACAGTATGCACATCCATTATTAACACCAAGTGTATAAAATGTTTCTGGAATGCATGGGTTTATTAAACACCTGGGGAGTGGCTATCTCTGGGGAGTGGAGGAGAGAAGCCTTTTGAAATGTATGACGGGTGATACCCAAGTGGCTATCAACTGTAGAAAACTTCTAGGAAAAGAGCCAAAGTAAGTGTGGCAAAACGTTAATTTCACACTACACGGTTGGTACCTAGTACATGAGCGCTCATTATATCAATTGTATTCACTGTTCCATTGTGTGCACTTGAAATATTCAATAGAAAGTATAATGTAATACAGAATGCAGATGAGAGGGGGAACCCCAGATCACTAATTGGTCACTAAGTACCAGGGTTTAAGGTAAGTGCAAAATCACCTTGAAAGGAAAGAAAGAAAAGTATGTTAAGGGCATTGGCCTGGGTCATTGGCAGTTGGGAAGCAGGCATTTCATTTTGAAATGGCCAGGGTGCCTGTGGTGGCAATTTTAATTAAATCTTTTTTTTTTTTTTTTATCAGATGTTGAACACAGGACCTTGTGCTTGCCAGGCAGGTTCTTATGCCAGGCAGAATTATGTCCCTGGCCCTGTGGTGGCAGTTTTAAATCTGATTGCTTGGTTTGTAAGTCAGTGACCACCTCTGAATGGCTGTGAGAGGCCGAGAGTCACTAAACTCCTCTGGGTCTGTGGGTGCTGTGCTTGAGGAGCAAAGATATGGGCTTAGGGGTGGGCGGGCAACACTGGTGCTGACCTTCAGGCCACAGTGTCCCCTCAGGATTGAGAATGTATGTGGTGGGTCTGGGCATCTGGCTTGGATGAGATTCCTTTTCATTCTGGCTTTCTAGCAGTGCTCTTATATACAGTCCAATAACTGCAAGGCATTATTAGGGTGATAGTTGTAACTGCAATAACCAGCAGTTTTCAGAGGAGACTCCTGGAGAAGGAACAAAAAGTGTCTATGGTAGAGGTAATGAAAACCCATTGTGCACGTGTGGGCGTTGCCCACTTAGTATGTGTTCCATTCTTGTCTTTTTCTATTTTTTGGTGCAGGATCTCACTATGCATGCAGCCCACATTCATAGTGATCTTCCTGCTTTTTGCCTCCCATGTGCTGGGATTACAGGCGCGCGCCACCGCGCCCGGATTGCATCGGGACTCACTTGTGGAAGATGGGAACTCTTTTGGGCATGAAATGAGCAGCATAAGGGAAATAGACTTGAGAAAGGGAAAGGCTTACCCTTGAATGTTTTAAAATTTACTTTGGAAAGTCATGGAATTTTTACAGTTGATATTTACTTGACCTTTTGGTATTTATCCATATAATATTTCCCAGCTGTGATTTATAGCAGACAGATGGGCTTTAAATGAGTCCATTAGGTGGTTTGTCCAAATCTCTTTGAGACCAGTGCAAAGGAACTTAGCAATGTGTCTGTGAGACTTTCAGAGATCTTTTTGTCTGAGCATGTTGGTTTGGTGAACTGTTTCTCTGCTCTCTTATTTCTCTATATTTAAAATTCATAAATTTTGCCTTTGAAGAAAAGATTTTCAGGTTTCTTTGGGATGTGTCCCCTTTTTAAAAAGCAGGAAAAGCTGAATAGATAAGGATACACTGTAGACTGTGGCCCAGCTCAGGCCTGTTTCCTAATACCTGGCTTCAGACCTTCATGCATTTCCATGATGTGTTGTGTGTGTAAAATCTCATGTTAAGCCAGACAAAGCACTATCTTTGTAACTCAAAATGTAGGCAGTTGCATGTGCTTCCATGTAGTAAATGTTTTCTAAGTGGGGCCATTCTACACATGCTGTTATAGGTCGTGCTGGTTTATACTGCAGTCTTGGAGCTTCTTATGTACTCAGAAATCTAGAGATCTATCTTGCTCTTTTTCATGTTTATACAGTACATACTGAATCCATCAGTTTGTATCAGTATAGTTTGCATATTGAGTCTGCCAAAAAATGCTTCAGGAGGAGAAAATCATGTATAAATGTCTTAATACTAAATTTATTGAGACATTGTGAGATTAGTACAAGCTCCCCTCAGGCTCTACATTTACAAGAGGAGCTCGCAGTGGTGGCCGTGAGCCTCCAGACATTTATTAGCACTGTGAACTGCTGCTTGGGCAGACCTGGCCCCTGAGATTGCTGCATGTGCATTTTGACATCTTCCTAAGGGCCAGAAGTATAGTGGATTTTCTGTCATATGCAACGTCCTCTAGGGTACCCTATGAGAAGGTAACACAGTCTGCTGAAAAAAAAAAAAATTGTACGATTTTTCTTTTCCTGAAGTGTATACACTTTTATGGTTAACTTTGTACACATAATTAGTATTAATATATAGATTATATACAATTGGAGATTTATTTCATTAGAGTATAAATAAGCAGTTTTAAAAAGTTAGATACAGCTCTCTAATGATAAATTTCTTGTATTCTTTATTTAGGTACAAATATATCTATATGATAAATTCCTAATAAAATTATTTTTCTTAGTTGGATGAAAGAGTATATAAAAATTTTTAAGTCTAGACACTAATTTTTTTATTTAAAATGTATATGCTTATTCAGTTTATGGTTATTAGTCACTGTATTTTTTACAATGACCAAAATCCTGCTTTTTTAGTTTAGTAGTAAGATTAAGAAACTTGGGAAATACTTTTTGTTGATCTGGTGAGACCCTAAAAATAATTATTTATAGTGGGGAAAGTAACTCTCAAATGGCTTCCAGGTTTCTTAGAATTTGCATGTTGTGGTCTGAGAAGGGAAATAGATAGCATCTCCTTCCCTGCCTGAAGCCATCTCATAGGTGAGATGGATGCTGAAGCCAGCTTCTTGTGGCCACCTGTACAGTCATTGCACCAGATGCCTCAGGTGCAGACACTAAGAGGCTCCTTACTGGTGTACTCCCTATCACCGAAGGACTTGGGCACCTAGGGCCTGGGAACTTTAAGCCTAGAAATAAAAGAATTTGTGTCTGAGATCCCAGAATGAGCACAACAGGCTAAGCCATCTATGTCCGATCCCCTCCACCCCCACTAGATACATAACTGTCCTCTTTGGAAAGTTAATGATGGGACAGACAAGTATGTTCCCTTCTATTTACCAAAGCTACATGGTAACTAGCAGAGGGAAAATATTCTTTCCTAACATGTTTAGGCAAGATGATGCAGGTGGTCTGAGTATAAGGAGGGGGAAAAGGTGAGGGTCTATCAGGCATGACCTCACTGTTGCTCATACTGAAGTGCCTGTGAAATATCTGCCTTGAAATATTATGGCAAGGGAGTTATGTAGGCCTGGAACTCACAGGGTGGATATGTTTGGGAGAGCCAGCATACATAATTTGAAGTTGTAGATGTGACTAGGTCAGGGAAGTAGGTCCCAAGATGGGCTGCATTCTGGAGTCACTTGAGAAGAAAGACCCCCCACCAACGAGAGTTTTGCAGGCTTTTTAGAGACTCCCCTGATAACACCTATGTATGAGCAAGAGTGAGATGTGCTAGCCTAGAGAGAGCATGAGCCAAAGTAGAAGAGGAGCTAGGATCCAGTGTTGAGGTGCACTGAGATGGCAGTCAAAGAAGAGCCAGCCTATCCAGAAAACTTAGAGGTAGCCAGAGAGGGAAGCAGCAAACAGTGCAGTGTCATGAGAGACAAGCTGGGTATAGTGGGGTTGCGTTTAGCAGCATGGATATTGACCTGTAGCCACAGGGAGAGCTGTTGCTGAAAGCCTGGGAACAAGATGCAGGTACTCAGGGTGGATGTGTGGAGTCTGAAGCATGCCTTGGGTTAGGATATTTAGAGCTTTAGGTTCTGAGGCAGCTGATTTAAATGGTGATGAACAACATAATTCAAGAGTTCCAGAAAAAGGAGGCTTTTAAAAGCATTACATGTTGAGTGGCTCATCATTGTCAAGAGAGACCTAAGTTTTTCCAGCCAGACTGTGACTTGCTTAGCAGGTGTCCCTCAGGGTGGCCACTGTGGTTCAGTCACCAAGCCGGATACTGTAGCTTTCTCTTGAAACCTTTTAAAAGGATCACAAAACACATACAGAAAATTAAGAGAAACAAGAAGTGTATTGATTAGATTTTTCAGAAATCAGACAGCTGATCCCAGCATTCATATCATAGCCCGAGGCCCCAAGCAGTGCCCTTTGTACCTCTTTCCAGTCCTTTTCCTCTCCCAAGACATGTGCTAGCCCAGCTCAGCTAGGTCAGTTTTGTTTCTGAAATATAATTGAACTCATGAACTATGTGGTCTACTGTGTTTGGCTTTCAGTGTTATTTTTTAGGTCCATGTTGTTGCATGTAGTTGTAGTGTTCTTCCGTTGCATGAATGCACCACACTACACATTCACTTTTTGATGGCCATTTTGTCAGTGTCTAGGGTCAGGATTTTGCAGATTGTAAATGTATGTATACTCAACATTTT
Source organism: Ctenomys sociabilis (assembly GCA_004027165.1). NCBI lineage: Eukaryota > Metazoa > Chordata > Mammalia > Rodentia > Ctenomyidae > Ctenomys > Ctenomys sociabilis. The sequence continues at coordinate 42,607 of PVKA01003023.1, forward strand.
TATTGAGTATAATCAAGAAGTGGAGTTATTAGGGCAGGATTTGCTTGATATGTTCAACTTTAGTACATAGTTTTCTCATGTGGTCATATCCTTTTCTGATCTTACAGCTTATGAGCTTCATTTCCATGTCATCAGCACTTGTTACTTTACATCTTTCATTTTGATATCCTGGTGGATGTGTAGTAGTATAGCACTGTGATTTAAATTTTGTATTTATATAATTTGATTAAAGATATTTAAATTGAAATTTTCATATGCTTATGAACTTATTTTAATATTCTCTTGTGATATGCATGTTGGTCCCCCCTAAGTTGAATGTATTTATTTGTAGGAGCTTTTTGGTTTGCTTTGAGTTCTAGATGTGAGTTATTGGTCAGACATGTATATATCCATCTTCTTACATTCAGTGGCTTGCTTTGTCATTCTTGTTTTTTTTCATGAGAAAGTTGATAATTTCAATGTAATACAATATTACCAATTTTCTCCTTCATGGTAAGCACTTTTTTGTATTTTGCTCTTAACCCATGCTTACTCTTAAGCCCAGCAAAACTTCTTGTATTTCTTCCAAAAGATTGACTATTTAACTTGGATCTTCAGGCCTTCTGGAACTGCTTTTTTGTAGTTAGTGTGAAATAGGGTTCCATATTCCTAGGAATATTCATGTGGCCCAGCATTATTTGTTAAGAGAATGTATTGTTTTGTTTCACTATCCTTTTCCATTGGTCAAGTTGTCTATGAAGCCTTTCTGTAGGTACTGATGTTTGGTAGTATTAAGTTACCTAGTTTTGTTCTCTCATTATTTCTTCTTAAGAGTGATGAATTTGTATTTGTGTGACTCTGACATGAAGAACAAGTGAATTTTAACCACATAGGAAGGAGGATTAAAAAAGTGGGTATGCCAGTGAGTGAAGCAGAAATAGTTGAATGAGTAAGATGGAGTAAGTGAAGTAGTAGGGAAGAGTTGAACACCTGAATTAGAAGTTGAAGAGTTGGAGCAGTTTGGAGTAGTGCTAGGTTCTGTCAGAAATGTGACAGGAGGTGGATGAGTCAGAGTGTAGGAGGAAGCCATTGGCAAGAGGGTAACCAGGAAACTGAGCAACTAAAGCACAGATCTGTTAGTACATGACAGTTTGCAAACTATACTTCGTAACACAGTGTCTAATTTAGTGTCTGCCATCAGATAGCTAAAACGCAGTTTTCACATCTTACAAATAACAGAGTAGGCCCAAGAGGTTGAAGATTTCTCAAGGGATCCAAGAAAATTAGTGATGGACTTGAATCTGTGCAGGCCATATCCCAGTGTCTGTGCTTCATTCAGTGAAGATGTGTCAGAAAGTCAGGTGTTCTGGAGATCAGAGGTCATGGTACAAGGCAAAACTGGTGCTAAAAAACCTACAAAGTCTAAAGTTATGCTCAGATGAGTTGGCAATAACATACATGTAGGACATACTTCAGAAATAACTGAAAGTGCTTATTTGTGTGTTTGTGACTTAGGGCTCCTTTTTCCCTTTCATTTGTCTGTTTTTTCCAAGTTTCCTGCAGTGGATGTACTTTGTATGAATCTTTCAAACTTAAATAACTCTTTAATTAGATGATACACATGGGAAATTCAGAATGTGCAAGTAACAATACAATATATGGTACTTCTACAGTGCATAAAAATGTTTTAAGTATTTTACTTCTTGATTTTCTTTTTTAGAAATGCACTTGGTGATGGAAAGAGAGCCACTATTCTGAAGTGCTCCTGGCCAAAGGTAGGTTTCTTCTGTGCAGTATTTTACACTGAGAGAATTAACATCATACAATTTGTGAAAATTATTTTATAGGATGTGTATTTGTATATTAAAATGTTGGATGAAAGTATGCAGAACTTAAAACTTTGGAAAGGGAAATCTTTTTTTTTTTTGTTTGTCTTTTTGAGACAGGGTCTTGCTATGCAATTCAGGTTCACCTTGAGCTCTCTTTGTAACCCAGGCTGGCCTTGAATTCTCAGCAATCCTCGTGGCTCAGCCTCCCTGTTGCTAGGATTATGGGCATGTGCCACCATGCCTGGCTCGGAAAGGGGAATCTTTGAGGCCACTGTTAGTACAAGGACTCAGCCATAGCTGGAGTTGGGGGTAAGCTTGCAGCCTATGTGTGCAGAGAGCTTGCAGAAAGGTTTGTGAGGCTGCAGGATCCCATAGCAACTGAGCGGTAGCATCTACAATTGAATGGTCCTAAATGGGAGAAATGAACTTAAAATCTTGGAGCTGTAGCGTATCTGTACAACCTTGAAATAAGGAACAATTTTCTTTTTTATTTTCCTCCTGATTGAGTGTAATGCTTCTTGCCTGCAAGCATGTTCCCTACCACTGGGTTCCTACCAGAGCTCCAAGGTTTTTTACATGAGGCTTAATATAAAAATCTACAGTGGAAAAAAAATCTATTTGATCTAGATCCAGAATATGCAGATAACCTCTAAAATAGGTAAGAATACCAGTAGAAAATGAATTAAGACACCAAATAAACATTTCACAGAAGAATAATCAGAATACCCGAAGGAAGAAGAAACTGCTCTAATTCCTTATAATTGAAATGAAAGGGGATTGGTACAAGGCTAGGATGCCTGGCTTGTCCGACCAGCTGCCTGGCTCATAGCAGCCACTCTGGAATAACATTTGTAGACTTTGTGAATGAACAATTGGATAGTAGATGGCAGATGAAATTAGTTGATAGCTTATTGACATTTATTGATTTTCAAAATAGTAGTTAATTAAAAAAAAAAAACAGTAAATGTGTAGAATAGCTCTCCTACTCATGATAGTGTTTACTTCTGGGTGAAGAAAGAAAATAAGAAATTCTAGAGATTGTACCCATCCTGTATTGTTTTCTTTCTTTAACTAAAAGAGCTTCTGAAGAAAATGTAACAAGTTTCAAAGCATAATTCTGGGTGTTATATAAGTCCATAAATCTCTGTATTTTCCTAGATCATAAAAATATGCACTTATTTGAAAAGTGGAGCTTCAAATAAGATACCAAAAGATATGTGTTTGATACTTATTCCTGATTTTGTTTTGTTTTTAAAAAGTAAAATGAGTAGACTTACAGAATTTTGGGGCCTTAGAGAATTTTATCTTATTCATTACATCTCTGCTGATAAACTCCATTGATCTAATTATACAATTTAGTTTTATTTTGTTCAGTATTTTTAAAAGGTAAACCTTTCATTTAATAGTAGCACATGAATAAGAACATAATAGTGCAAAAGGGCATAAAATAAAAGGGATAAGTTGCCTGGGGCCTTTTTGTAAGACAGTTTTTTTAGTCTTTCCCCCTAACATTGTGATTCAGGTGGACTAGCAGGATTTAGTAGTCTAGAGAGTATGAAATTCCTCAGGAGGGTATCTGCATCCAACTTCAGAACCATTTTTTGAGATGCCCTGTCTTACACATGAAGAAATTTATGTTGTACATAAATACCAGGAAAGCTACATTGACTTTTGCAAGATGTCATTGCAAGTGAAAGACAAAACTTAAGTGAGAACCTTCCACTAGATGGTACCTGTGTTTGATGATGATCAGTTTGTTACTGTATTCATCTTGGGTCATTCTTTGCTTGAAGTAAGATAGCCTGGCATTGGAAGATATTCTACACATATTGTAGAATCAATGCATAATTAAATTCTGAAAACAAAAATCCAGACTTGGATATTGATTTTCCAGAGATACTATTACAAATTTTATTTTTTCATGCAAATTTTAATTCTTTATCAAATTTTAAAAAGAGTAGGCAGGCATTGCAGCTAGTGTTTGGAAAGGAGAGGTCTCTTAAAAATAACAAGGAACCAGGATATAACAATGCAAGATGATGTGAAGAAAAACAATATATAAGACTCATAGATATCAGTGAAACAGCAGGAATCAACACAAATGAAGTAAAAAGACTATTTGCCGAAGTAGCAGCAGAAAATTTCCCAAGCATGGGAAAATAGCCTACATATTGATTAGTGAGGTATGCAGAACTCATATTAGCCATAATCAAAATAAATCCATACTCAGACATATAATCAAGATTTCAGAAAGTCAGCAAAAGAACATAATATTGAAAGCTGTTAGAAAAAAGAAAGAACACCTATAATGGAAAGCCCATCAGAATCATGGCAGATTTCTCAACACAAACTATCATATCAAGAAGAGATTGGAGTGAAATATTTCAGGTCACAAAAGAAAACACCTTCCAACCCAGATTCATATACCCTAAAAAACTAAAGTTTAATGGAGAAATAAGATACTTTACATAACAAAGAACAACTAAAGAAAGTCATGACCACCAAACAGACCCTACAAAAAGTGCTGACAAATATTTTAGAAAGAGACGAAAATGACCACAACTTCAAAAACAAAAATACAAAGGAACCATCAAGCAGAGAAAGCAATTAAATAGTGGGGAAAAGTAGGAAACCAACACTAGAAAAATAATATGAAAAAGATAAACCAATACATATCAATTAAAACCAACAGTGTAAATGGCCTCAATTCACCAATCAAAGAAGCAGACTGGCAGATTGAGAAACAAAATCCAACCATGTGCTTTATACAAGAAATACATTTAACGCAAAGAGAAATTCATACACTGAAAATCAAAGAATGAGTAACAAGACTGTATATAACAGGAACCTAAAAAGCAGTGGTAGGTATTCTGGCTGCTCACAATGTCAACCTCAAATTAAGAGTGATTAAAAGAAGTGTAAAAAGTCACTACATACTTGTTAGGGGACAACTGCAAGAGGAAGAGATAACAATCATAAATATATGTGCACCCAGTGTAGGAGCGCCCAATTATATGAGACAAATTTTAACAGTCATGAAAAATCAGATGAGCAATAACACCATTGAGGTGGGGAACTTTTAACAACCCATCAACACAAAGAAATAGATCAACTAGGCAAAATAATAACAATTGAACCAAATTTGTGAATAGATTTAGTAGACTTTTACAGAGTGTTCTACCCACAGTGTCAGAACACACATTCTTCTCACTTCACATAGGACATTCTCCCAAATAGACTATATAGTAGCACATAGAGCATGTTTAACTAAATGCAAAAATATTGAAATTATCCCATGCATATTACCTGACTACAGTGGAATAAAACTGGAGATCATTTCATTTTTTATTTTTTAAATACAGGGTCGCACTATGAAGTTCTGACTTGTAGTGATCCTCCTGTCACAGACAACCCAGTACTGGAATTATAGGCATGTGCCACCACACCAAATTCTGGGACATGCATGGCATACCTGGGTCCCAGGCCAGCATGGCATGCTGTACATGCAATTGAACTCAGGACCTTGCACTTGCGAGGCAAGCACTTATGCCACTGAGCTATCTCCCATCCTGAAACTGGAAATTATTGAAAAAAGAAATAGCAAAAACTCCATAAACACATGGAAATTAAGTAATACCCTCCTCAACAATCAAGTCACAGAAGAAATTAAATAATCTTTATACACAAAAATGCACATGCAATTACCAGAAGCATGTGGGATGCAATGAAAGACGTCTCAAGAGGGAAATATAAAGAACTGGCCAGATAGCTCAGCAGGTTAGAATGCCTGCTTAGGCAGAGGCAGGAGCCAGGCTTTGATCCCTAGTGTGCTACCCTATCCCCGCTCCTGGGGTATGCTGAGATGGTGATTGAGACTGGGCATGGTGGCACATGCATGTAAGCCCAGTACTTGGGAGGCTGAAAACAGGAGAATCACTAAAAGTCTGATCTGTATAGTGAGACCTTATAGACCCTGTACTGAATACCAAAAAAAAAAAAAGAGCTGGGGAGATTGCTCAGCAGATTAAATGCTTGCCTGGCAAGGGCAGGGTCCTGAGTTCAATCCCTGCTACTGCAAAAAAAGAAAAACAAAATTAAACCCAGATCTTTGGGGATGGGGAAATAGCTCAGTAGAATAAGTGCTTGCCTGGCAAATGCAAGGGCCTGTGTTCAATCCCCAGCCCTGCCACAAAAAAGAAAAAAAAAAAGACTATTACTTTATTAAAAGCCAGGTGTGGTGGTGCATGCCTGTAATCCGAGCACTTGGGAAGCTGAGACAGGAGGATTGTTGTGAGTTCGAGACCAGCCTGAGCTACAGAGTGAGTTTGAGGCTAGCTTAAACTGCACAGTGAGACCCTGTCTCCAAAAAAAGACAAAAAGAAAAAAAAAAGGAAATATATACTGGTAAATTATTATATCAGAAAAACAAAAGAGGGCTGGGGAGATGGCTCAGTGGCATAAACACCTGCCTGGCGAGTGCAAAGTCCTGATTTCAATCCCTGGAACAAAATGAAGGAAAGAAAAGAAGGAAGGAAAACAAAATGAACCCAAATAAATAATACTACACTGCACTGCACTTCAAACTCACAGAAAAAGAGCAAGTCAAACCCTAAGAAGGCACAAAAATTTTAAAGATCAGAGCAGAAATAAATGCAATTAAGAGGAAGAAAACAATACAAAGAATTAATGAATTAAGGAGTCAGTTCTTTGAAAGAACAAATAAAATTGGTAAACTCCTAGTCAACCTTATCCAAAAATAAGAAAGAAAAACCAAATTCATACAGTAAGGAATGAAAAGGGTGAAATGACTACAAACCCTCTAGAAATTTAGAAAATAATCAGTACCTACTTCCAAAATCTTTACTCCCAGAAGATGGAAAACAAGAAATGGACAGATTCCTAGGTACATATGAATTACCAAGGGTAAATCAACAAGACATTAAAATTCTAAATAACCAAATATCAGTGAATTAAATTGAAATTGTAATAAAAAACCTACCAACAAAGAAAACCCAGGTCCTGATGAATTCACAGCTGAACTTTATAAGGAATTTAGAGATCTAATGCCAACTTTTCTCAAACTTTTCAATGAAACTGAAAGGGAAGTGATTCTCTCTAACTCATTCCTGGGGACAAGTATTACCCTGATAGCAAAACCAGAGAAAGACCCAACCATAAAAGAAAAATATAAGACATCTCCCTAATGAGCATAGATGCAAAAAAATACTAGCAAACAGAATGTAGCAAATCATCATAAAGATTATACATCACAACCAAGTGGGATTTATCCTAGGAATTCAGGGATGGTTCAGTATGCACAAATCCATAAACGTAATAAACCACATCAATAGAGCCAAAGACAAAAATCACAGGGTCATCTCAACAGATGCAAAAAAGTCCAACACTCATTCATATAAAAACCCTACAGAAGATCAGAATAGATGGTCTTTACCTCAGTCTGATAAAAGCCATCTGTGACAAACCAACATCCAACATCATACTAAATGGACAAAAACTGAAAGATTTAACTCTAAAATCAGGAACAAGATAAAGATGTCCACCATCTCCACTCCTGTTCAACATAGTTATGAAACATTAACCAGAGCCACATTATCTTCGATAAAGGATGGAAAATAAAAGGAATAAGGATTAGAAAGGAAGAAGTGAAATTACTATTTGCAGGTGACATGATACTCTATATAGAAGACCCCAAAAACTCCACCAAAAGACTTGTAGATTTAACAACCAAATTCAGTAGCATAGTTGGATACAAAGTCAACTCTCAAAAATCAACAGCATTTCTATACACAAACAACAAATTCATCAAGAGAGAAATTAGGCAAACCATGCCTTTAACAATAACATCAAAAATAGTCAATACTTAAGAATCAATCTCACAAAGCAAGTAAAAGATATATATATATATATATATATATATATATATATATATAGTGAAAATTGTACTACTCTGAAAAAGATCAAAGAGGATTTCAGAAAATGGAAAATTATTCCTTGTACCTGGATAGGAAGAATGAACATTGTGAAAATGGTCATTCTACCTAAATTGTTACACAGATTCAATGCACTCCTAACTAAAATGCTATTAGTATATCTCACAGATCTAATGAAAATATTCCTAAAATTCATCTGGAACCAGAAGAGACGTAGAATACCGAAAGGAATGCTGGGCCATCCGGGTGTGGTGGCACACACCTGTGATCCCAGTGCTAGAAGGCTGGCCGGATAGCTCAGGGGGCTAAAGCACCTACTTAGGCAGAGCACTGTGGCTAGGATTTGATCTCCAGTGTACTGCTCTGGCCCTGCCCTCAGGTTGTGCTGAGATGGGGCTGAGACTGGAGTGGTGGCACTCACCTGTAATTCCAGTGCTTGGGAGCCTAACAATAGGAGGGTTACTGTGAGTGCGATCTAAGTAGTGAAACCCTGTAGACATCGTTGACCCTGTACTAAATACAAAAAAAAAAAAAAAAATCCTAGTGCTGGGGAGGCTGAGAACAGGGGAATCACCACACATCTGAGCTACGTAGTGAGACCCTGTACAAAAAAACAACAACTGGTCAACAAAGAAAAGTCAGGAAATAGCACAGTTCATGACTTGAAATTATACTACGATACTGTGATAAAGTTACCATGGTACTAGCAAAAAAATAGACTTGTGGATCAATGGAACGGATTAAAAGATGCAACTACAAACACAGCCACATTATCTTCGACAAAGGGGCATCACACGTACACTGGAAGAAAATCTTTATGAAATGGTGCTAGAAAAACTGGCTTTCAAATCCAAAGGCTAAAATTAGATCTATGTCTTTACAATGCACAAAATTACAGTCAAAATGAATTACAGATTTAAATACTAAAACTGAAACACTATGCCTGTAAGCACAGGGACTGGTTTTTCATCCCTGACACCACATGCCATGTCAGTCCTGCCTCTGGGCACACTAAACTGGCCTCCGAGACCCAGCGTGGCGGTACATGCTTGTAATCCCAGCTGTGGGAAGGCTGAAAATGGGAAGATCACTACAAGTCTGAGCTGTGTAGTGAGACCCTGTACCAAATACAGTAATAATAATAATAATAATTAATAAAGCACTAAATCCTCTGAAGAAGAAAGTAGGTCGAAATCTTAAGGACATGGGGAGAGGAAGGTAGGGAGTTCATGAACAAAAAAACAAATTGCATGGTCAATACTACGAAGAATCAACAATTGGGATCTCATCTTTTTGAAAAGTTTCTGCATGTCAAAATAAATCACCAGGGGCTGGAGAAATAGCTCAGCAGCAAAAGAGCCTACATGGCAGGTGCAAAGTTCTGGCAACCCCAGAACAAAAAAAGAGAAAGAAATTACCAATAGAGTAAAATAAAAAACTATAAATTGGGAAAAAATTATAGCTGACTGTCCCTCAGACAAAGAACTTCTATCTAGAACACATAAAGAATTAAAAAAAAAATTATCAGGCCCCCCAAACTTAAAGATCCAACCCCAAAATGGGCATGATGAGACGGATATACATTTCACAGATAAAGAAATAAAAATGGCAAATACATAGAAAAATGTTCAACATCATTGGTCATTTAAGAGATACAAATTTAAACACTTAGATTTCTTCTCACCCAAGAAAGGGCATCTATCATCAAGAAGTCAACCAATAACAAATTCTGGAGAGGTTATGGAGAAAAAGGAGCACTTCTTCACTTGATAGGATGGGAGTGACTACTGGTTTGTGTGGAGATTCATAAAAAAGCTAAGGTTAGGGCTGGGAGATAGCTCAGCAGTCTAAGGCTCTGCCTGGCAAACAAGCTTAAGGAGTGATTCAGTCCCTCGTACCACATGTCATGTAGGCCCTGGAAGGGCACACTGTGCTAGCCACCGAAACTGGACATGATGGCACACACCTGTACTCCCAGCACTTGGGAGGCTGAAACAAGTGTCACTATGAGTCCAAACTGTATAGCGAGACCCTGTACCAAATAAATAAATAAATGGATAATTGTTTTTTAAAAAGCTGTGATTAGAAGTCCCATTCAACCTAGCTATTCCCCTCCTGGTTTTATTTCCAAATGAACTGAAAACATCATACCACAGTGATTTATGTGTACCTATGTTGATAGCAGCACAACTTGTCATAGTTAAATCTTGGAAACAACCCAAATGCTCATCAACTCGAGTATAATAAAAAAAAAAAGATGTATTTATACACAATGGAGTATTGCTCTGCTATGAAAAAGATAAACTTGTGGCTTTCATAGGTAAATGGATGCAACTAGAGACCATACTGGTAAGTGAAATAAATCAGACCTGCTTGTACGAACATCATATTGTCTAGCTAGTGTAAGAACTTGAAAGAGTAAATAAAATCTGAAAGGCACAATAAATACTATGAAAGATAAAGAATCTGTTCAGTGGGAAGGAAAAACAGGAATGAGGAAAAGGACAAATGAAAGAAAGTAAAAAGACTTATGTATGTATGTATGCAAAATAGCTTGAATAACTGTACTGCTGGTTTCTGTTGGTCTATTGTAAGGAGCAGTTAATGCTTAAATTTTTTTCCTTTTTAATTTCTTATACATTTGTAAAGTCAATTTTTTAGTTTTATATCTGGTAATCTGAACAAATAATTTGAAGATAAGTAGTTGGGGAAATAGCTCAGTAGAATAAGTGCTTGCCTGGCAAGCACTAGGGCCTGAGTTCAACCCCCGGTTCTGCCTAAAAAAATAAAAATAAAAATGAAGATAATGCAACAATCATTGTCAAATCCTATTATTTTGTTTAATAAATTCTGATGATTTCTTGTCTTTTTGTAATCTCTTTAAAAAATAAAAAAAAGGTTGAGCTGGGTATAGTGGCATACAGCTGGGAAATCTGAGGCAGGAGGATCATCTTAGGTTCAAGGCCAGCCTGGGCTACACAGAGAGACTCTGTTTAAAAGTTTCTGAATTATTTTGACAACTTTTCGAGAACATTTGTTGCAGCTAGGTTTGTCAAACACAGAATATCCACTCTTTTCTTAATTGGAATGTTTCATGATGTCATGATTGCAGAACTATTTGTCTAGGTTAAATTTTTTTTAAACATTAAACATGAGCAAATAAACTTAAAAGACAAAAAAAAAACATTAAACATTACTGTTTATTACTGTTAAACATCTAAAAAATTGATAACTATGTAACTAGTTCTTTTCTTTTTATTTTATCAGATAAGAAAGCTCCTTGAAGGATAGTTTGAACTCCAAAAGAATAGGAGACAGAGCAAGGTGCATTCTTTTATAAGAACTGCTTTCTTGCCAGGGAGATAGCTCAGCGCATAATTGCCTGCCTGCCTGGCAAGTGCAAGGTCCTGAGTTCGATCGCAGCTACTGAATTAGAAGTAAAACTGAGTCTGCATAGATAGCTACTTTAGATTCCTGCATAGGTCGATGAAACTGGGTCACATTTGCTTCCTACTTTCCAGATGGAGAAGACTAATACAGTTTTTTCTGACTTCAGATGTAGTTTCAGGCTTCAGAGACAATGAGTCATTGTGTAGTTTTTTTGTTTGTTTTTGCTTTTTTTTTTTTTTCAAGACAGTCTTGCTATGCAGTTCAGAGTGGGTTTGAAGTCATTATGTAGCCCAGGCTCAGCAGTCCTCCTGCTTCATCCTTCTGAGTGCTGAGATTATAGCCATGAGCATTTGTGTCTTAAAGAGTGAGAATTTTTCAAATACAGTCAATAGATTTTTATGTTTCTGTGTACGTTGTCTATTGATATATGATCTACAAATACAAATCAGTAGCCTCACAAAAATCCTCAAGAAACTTAATTTTGAAGAATATTTTGGGGACCTTTCCTTGGGAATGACAGAAGCTTGAGTCAGATTAGGCTTACATAGTAAGGGGAGTTTATTGGCTAACGTAACTGAGAAGTGTCGGGAGCTGGCCAGATCTTGGAGCTGTGTCTGTCTGTTTCTCAAGGTGCTGTACTTGCCTGTTCATTTCACGTTAGTTTTCCTCACTTTTCTGCTAGCTTTTACCTTATGTCTATTGCTGTGTCCTCCAGTTCACTAACTAGTATTTTCTTTGACAGTGTCTAGTCTTTAATTCCATCCAGTGTATTTTTCTTCATAAATCCTATGCAATTTTCATCCTTGAAATTACATTTGGGTCTTATATACTTCATGTCTTCATTCAGTATTTGTGTTTAGTCTTTCCTAAAGCTTGTCTTTGTTTACTGATTCTGTCATCTGTTCATTTGTGAGTTGTTTTCAATTGATTGATTTTCCCCTCCTTATAGGTTATGGTTTCCTTCTTTGCATACCTGCTTATTTTAATTGGATTCTAAACATTGTGAATGTTACCTTGTTTGTTGGTTATCTTTAAACTTTTTTTTGAGACAGTGTCTCACTATGGAGTTCAGGCTTAGAATGATCCTTGTGACTCAGCCTCCTAAGTGCTGGCATTGCAGACTTTGTCACCATACCTGGTGGCCTGTAAATATTCAGGAGCTTTGTTTTGTGACACAATAAAATGAGACAGAAGCAGCTTAATTCTTTGGAATCTTGTTTTAACTTTTGTCTGGTGGGGCCATGCTGGTATTTACTTGAAGGCTAATTTTTCCTCACTATGAGGCAAACTTTTTCTGAGTACTCAACCTCATGCCCCATGAATTAGGACATTTTCTATGTGGTTCCTGGAAAGATCAGTTACACCTGGTTCTGTGTGAGTTCCAGCTGTTGTTTCCTGTTATTTTTTCAGGTGGTTCTTTCCTTGAAGTCAGTATGTGTGTTCTGGTCAGAACTCAGTGGAAGAACCCAGAGGATGCTCAGGAGTTGTTTTGTTGGCAGCTGTTCCCTTTCTGGTTTTCACCCCTGGACTCAAGCTGGCTTGGTCCTTATACCTCCTGCATCACCCTCATTGACTGAGGGAGACCACCAGGCTCTGCCTGGCTCTTCTGTGCTGAGGCTTAGAAACTCCTCAGTGACTTCAGGTGTCAGGAAATAGGGCTTCTCCCCTCTAAGAAAAATTGGAGCCTAATGAAATGCAGTTTAAACAGCTCTTTGATCTATGCCTAAACAGTATGGATAAAAAGGTACTTGAATGAGTACATATAGATTGACAACGTACACGGAATCTGCATAAGCACATCACATAATTATCTTAGTGAAAACTAATCTTTCCTAAAAGGGGCATTTACTTTTTAGGTTCTGCATTTTCTCCTGAATTGTCACTGAATCAGAATAGTTTTTGTAAAGTGTGTACGAGAAAAGAAAGAGATTTGGAGTAGCTATCATGAGATTAGGTACTGTGATTTATTAGGGGGTTCTAACCTCTTTCACAGTAAATCCTCTCTCTCACAGAGATACTGTGCTTAAAACAATAGCTTGGTTTGTGAGTAGCTAGAAGGGTTGGCTGAATTAGCTCCAAGTTTGATACTTAGCTTTCTCCATCCAAAAGTTTTATAGGTTTTTTGTTGTTGTTTTGAGATAGGGCCAATATAGTTCAGGCTGGTCTTGAACTCACTATGTAGCTCTGGTTAGCCTTGAACTTGCAGCAATCCTCCTGCCTCAGCCTCCTGAGTGTTGGGATTACAGGCATGAGCCACCACACCTACCTCAAAAGTTCATATTTGATATAAAGGATTTCCCAAATCTTGGAGTCAACAAGGATTTTGGTTCTGTAGCAGAAAAATGAGATAAAACAAAAAGTCTTTATCTTTGAAATTGAGTGAAACTGATGATTTTGTTTTTTATATCCAGGTACTACATGTAGATTTAAAAAAGATTAGAACCTGATTGAGGGCCAGCCAGATAGCTCAGTGGACTAAGCATGCCTGCTTAGGCAAATGCAGGGACTGGGGTTCAATCCCCAGCACCATGAGCCACCCCAGCCCCCCCCCCCTTGGGCATGCTGAGCCTGCAACTGAGTTTGGGTGTGGTGGCATGCACCTGTGATCCCAGCACTGGGGAGGCTAAAAATAGGAGGATCACTATGAGTCTGAGCTGCATAGTGAACCCCTGTACCTTAATCCTGATCTAAGGGGCAAGGGATAGGCTAACAGCACCCCTATTTGTGCCTTTGGAAGTGTGGGAAACTACCACGAATGTGGATCATACCTTCTAGCTCTGAGATCGTCTTGATTTCCTGAAGACAGGCCAGGAACGGTGAACTGTGGCATACATGCCACAGAGGGCTGTTTGTATCTTTCAAAGCTCTAAAAGGTTCCTCATCACTTATATAGGGTGTGTGATAGACTGTTATTGTGTATTTTGAAAAACTGTTACTTATGTACAATGAAAAAAGTTTATATTTTATCTGGCACATAATTGCAGTTCATTTTCAAGCAAAATAGTTTTCCTCACCTATTTAACTTAAGCTTACTTTTGAGAAAAAAAAATTACATTTATCTTTTTGGAATAGGGTCATTATCGTTATTGTACTGCTCTTACTCTGCTGGGAGAATATGACTGGGCCCTGCAAGCAAACATAAAAGCTCAGAAACTCTGTAAAAATGACCGTGAGGGAATCAAGGAGCTAATTCAGCAGCATGTAAAGTTACAAAAACAAATAGAAGACCTGCAAGGTATTTCGCCTAAGATTCTTTTGGGTATGCTTGAGTTCCCTTGAGCAGTGCGGAAGGTGGGTTTCTTGCATTAATGGAGGAGCATGAATCAGTCCTCAGATGGTTGGTTCTAGGTCCTGTTATATTGGTCCAGTCACTGATATTTCCATTTCTATGTGTGTAGAATTACATTGGACTATCTTCCCTTAGTTAATTATAAATGGTTTATAGTTCTTACTTGAAACATAGCAACCAAGTTATCGTTTATTTTTCTGCATAAAAATAGTTTCCAGAAACTTTGAATAAAAATGTTTTTGAAAGAAAATTGTTTTAGTTTTGTCCATTATCAATTTCTAAAGAAAATGCATTTAAATAGTGTGGCTTGGGCCGGGGAGATGGTTCAGTAGAATAAGCGCTTCCCTGGCAAGTGCAAGGGCCTGAGTTCAATCCCCAGTTCCCCCCCCCCCCAAAAAAAAAATAGTGTGGCTTACTGATGGTGCACCACGCTTTGCTAGTTCTACAGTATAGTGAGCAGCTGTGTATGTGCGCACGTACAGCACAGACTGATGGCGTGTGGGAGTCATGGAGGGTCACTCTACTCTTTTTTGTTGTTGTTGTTCTTAGTCATTTTTCTTTCTCCAGTGCTTGAGATTTCTTTACTTAACACTTTCTGAGCCTAGATCTTTTCTGCTGTTTCCTCCCTTGAGTGTTTAGTGTCTCTGGGGCTGCTCTGAGCACTCAATTTCACCAGCAGTGTTATCCTGCACAACCTGATTCTAGTGCTGTGAACTCCTTAAGGGCAGGTAGCATCTTTTGTTCAAGGGCTATATTGCTCTCATCTTGTATTTATCACATGCAGTTGGCTGTCAGACAAATGTAGAACTATAAAATGGGGTTTATGTTTCAGGTTTCTAAGTTTGATGTTCTTAACTATCACCTTAAAGGAAATTTAAGAATTTTGAAGTTTGTATTGCTAATCCATTGATTCGTGTGATTGACTTTTATAGGTCGTACACGAAATAAGAATCCAATTAAAGCCTTTTATGAAAGCAGGTGAGTTAATATCCGGTCAGTAGCTGCTACTTGGAATGTTTAAAAGCCACTTGTGTTTGTCATTTTAAGAGTAAATGGCAACCACAGCAAAGTGGAGGAAGGAGGGTTTGGTGAGTGTGTGTGAAACCAGGTGATCTGTGAGCTGTCAGTGATTGCAGTCTCAGGGACGCCTGGATGCACAACTATGGGGAGGAGTCACCTGGCCTGGGAGAGAGGTGCTGAGTTGCTGGGTGAAGCCTGTGCTTCTTGAGGTCAGTGTGCTGGCAGCGCTGGCAAAGGAGCTGTGCCTGCGCCCTCTTCTGTCCTCGACATCAGCTCAGACTCTTTCTGAGGCTTTTAGGCACACTTGGGATGCTTTCAAGAAAACAAGTAGTGGCCAGCATTCTACACTGGCTCATTTGGCAGTTAAAGCAGATGTAGCTTTTGTTCCCATACTCATTTAGATGTACTGAGTAGTAGAACCAGTGCATGTGAAAGAAGAAGACTTACTCTTAACACTAAAACCCAGAATAACCGTCGTGAACTATCCTTAATGTATTTTGAATTTGACACCAAAATTAAAATACTGTGTATAAGGGCCAGGAAGATAGCTCAGCAAACTGAGCACCTGCTTAGGAAAGCACAGTGACCAGGGTTCAATACCTGGTACTGCATGCCATCCTGGCCAGTGAGACCCTGTACCAAATAACCAAATACCAAAAAATACTATGTATAAAGTCTCATGGAAAATAATCTGTTTATTTTTTTAAGACAATCTTTTCAAAATGTTAACACTTGGTTTATAAGGTTAAAAGTTTGTGATTCCTGCAAACTGTTGTTTGTTTGTTTTTCTGAAACAAGGTCTTCCTATGTGGCTGAGGCTGGCCTTGAACTCAGCAGTTCTGCCTCAGTGCCCTGAGTGCTGGGATGACAAGCATGTGACGTCATGCTAGCCTGCAGCCTCCTCATTTATGGGATAATCTATTAAAATGCTTACTATTAGAAATCAAGTAATCATTTCTTTCATCCCCTCAGGGCCCAAGTAACTAGGAATTCACGAAAACCATCTTTTAGTACATCACTGAGCTTTGTGGAGAGGGGAAGAGACTGCAGAAAAGCCAACCGAGAAATGGCATATGGTGGTAGCCAGAACATGATGGTAAGCTCCAGTGAAAACGAACACAATTTCAAGTACAAGTAGTCTCCTATTTTTACAGAGTTTTGTTGTGGCTGTTATTGTGTGGGTTTCTGGAGAGGTCGTGCTGTATAACACAGGCTGACCTCAAACTCTCAGTGATCCTCCTGCCTCAGCCACCCAAGTACTGGGATCATAGGCATGTGCCACCATGGCCAGCAATATTTACATTTTTTAAAAAATACTTCTGCTTAATATAATTCTACCACTTAATTTGTGTGTCCTCTATTTACATTTTCCACACAGCCTCTCAGAGATGATAGCAGCGGCCAAGTTACCCCTGCCTCTCATGATACTTTCAATTGTTTTTTCTTCTTTTTTCTTTTGCAGTCAGTTTGTCTGCCTGGCAGGGCACTAGCCTGCCACTCCTGGTTTGGTATGCCTGCCTCCCCCCGCCCGGGGGGGTATTCCTGCAGCTTCTGTTGCTCTAGGCAGCACTGCCTCATCCCTGGTCCATGACTGTGCCTAGCCAAAGTCCCAGTCTGATGTTTTCTTGGCATCCCTGGATCTCTAGTCTTGTGATTGGCATGCTGTGGAAGTGTATCTGAGTTCCTGGGTGACCTGTAGTGTGCTCAGAGCTCAGTAGCTGTCACCCAGTCACATTTTATTTCTCTTTCAGGTTGTAGGAAAGAAGAAGAAAGTGGCATTTTGGCATTGGCTGGGCAGTAGGCATTGAAGGAAACTGTATTTTTAAAAATAGACTGTCTAGTCCTTCTCTGGATAATAGTGAACATCTCTAGGAGGTGGCATTCAGCTAGGAGAGAACATAGGGAAGATGAGTGTATTCATTCAGTGCAGACACTGTTGAACAACTGCCATGTCAGGCAGCCTGCTAAGCATCAGAAATAGAATTGCCATTCAGGAACTTGCTATTTATGTTGGTTTCTTCTCATTAGTTATGGTTTTGTTAGCTTGTTTATACATTTAGGCTTAATGACCACCAGCACATTTTAAATACCTGCATGAATCTATCATAGTCCACTCTAAATTCTGTTATGTAGCTGTTGAATTTTTCCCGCCCGTATAATGTGTAAATGTTTTACTAGTTTTATTCTCATGAACAGGCAGTATATCAGGCTTCAGGATTCGATGATTGTTACTGCCTGCAGTCGGAATTTGTACGATCACCAAGTGAGTATTTTTCCTATGCAAATGTTGAGTTAATGTTGTATCTAAAATGTTAATGCCTTAACACTTGCATAGGCCTCACTTTTATTTGTGCTTGCTCTGCTTTATTTTATAATGCTTCTCTGTCAGTGAGTCTTCCACCAGAACAATAAAATATTGAATCAAGCTAGTACAAAGAATGTGGTTGATGCCAGTGGCTGAGAGTATGGGTTGCGTACATCCAAGATGGAAAGCAGAGAGAGAAAGAGACAGGCAGGTAGACAGACAAACAGGCGGACAGGCGGGCAGGCACAACCAGGATCCCACAGCCCTCTTCCAGAGTTTGCCCCCAGTGATCTGAGCTCTGTCTAGACCCCTTCCTAGAAGGCTCCATAGTACCTGCTGTACTGTCAGCCTGGGCACAGGCCTTTCTTTCCACATGGGCTTTTGGGAGCCTTCAGCCAAATCACAGCAGCTTCCATATTAAGAAAACTGAATTTTTCTGTGAAGTCAATGTAGTTTTTTCATTTTGTTTAATTTTGAAAGTCCAAAAGAACAACAGAAAGGAAAAATGAAGTATACAGCTCTCTGAGTGTGCTCCTTACTTTCTTCTAGGTCATTGTTTCTCATTATTGAAAGTTTTTGTTATTTTCTTCCCTCCCCACAAAGAGCCTTTGTGGGCATTTGGCCCTAGTTGTCCTCTGCCAGGAAGTTTTAATACTACATTTGCTTCCTGTTTTTTTTTTTTTTTTTTTTTTTTTTTTTTTTTTTTTTTTTTTTTTTTTTTTTTTTTTTTTTTTTTTTATGTACCACATGTGCCCCTATGTGATAGAGACATCTTTCACCTCTCAACTGATTTTACCCTGCTGGGGCTGATAGTCCCCCTGCTCAAATGAATGCTTGGTCCTTTTGGGCTGCTATAACCAAGATACCATAAACTGGATCACTTAGGAACACTTTAGTGTTTATGTTTCTGAAGGCTTGCCGGTCTAGTATCATGAGCAGTCCAGCAGTTCAGACACCCAGAAGTGTGCTGTCCGGATGTCTGAGGCATCTCAAGCCATTCACATTGATAGTCAAGATTAACCATCATCATCTGCCCAGGACAGCTGGATCTTATTCCATAGCAGTATGGAAGATGGAGGGTTCCAGAGAAGCACATACCCCTTCTCCTTTTTCTTTTTCTTTCTTTCTTTTTTTTTTTTTTTTTTTTTTTTTTTTTGAGTCAGGGTCTATGTATTTAAGACTGGCCTTGAACTTGTGGTTGTCTTTCTGTCTCAGCCTCCTGGGTGCTAGGTTTACAGGCATATGCCACCATCCTCTTCTTCCATCTATTTCTGACTTTCCTTTATATAACATTTTGGTGAAAACCTTTCTAAAATACATTACCCTTCCTTCCTTTCATTTGTTTCCTTCCTTCCTTCCTTCCTTCCTTCCTTCCTTCCTTCCTTCCTTCCTTCCTTCCTTCCTTCTTTGTACCAGGAATTGAACTCAGGACCTTGTGCTTGCTAGGTGCAGTGCTTCTGAGCTATATCCCTGGCCCCATGCTTTGCTTTTTAAATGTTTTTTTTTTTTTTTTTTTCTGTAGTATTCCTTTCAGGGTTACTGAGGTAAGATTGTTGGCCTTCCCTAGTGACATCCCACTGCTCCCTATCTTCTTGTCAGTTGGTTTTCTTTTCATTGGTTTTGCTTCTAGCAACCACTACTGGGTGGGTCCAGTTTCATCTTCGCTCAGCTCTAGTCGCACAGAGCAGCTACTTGCTGAGCATCCCCATGTATTGTGCTAGTGCACTGACGAGAGTGGGAGATGTGGCAGTTGTGTGGCCTGGAATTCCAGTGAGATGTGAAGCATCTTTGAGGATAAAACTGTTTCTTTGAAAGGCAGCTTTTATTAATATTTCTTAGGCTTTTACTATGAGACAGCATATTTCAATAAGTCATTGCTCTCCCTCTCTCCCTGTCTGTATTCAGATAATGAACTTGAGGTCCTGGAGCTAAGGTTCAGTGCTCTCCCCTAAGGCCACATAGCAGAAACCAAAGTAGAACTCTTCTGCTTTGCCTGAGCCTCTGGCTTCTGAGGCCACCAAAGCCAGCGTGGGCTCTAGTCCTCCTAGTCCCACCGACCTTGATGGTCTCTGGGCTGTCTCCCACACCTTTCATCACATGCACTCAGCCTCTTGCACCCTCTAGCACTGCTTTGAGCTGTCACTGCCCTGCTCAAAAAGAACCAGGGGCTTCCTGTTCATGCCTAAGCAAAGGGGTCTAAACACTCCCTGCCTGTAGACTTTACAGCCCTTTGCCGCCTTCTACCCTGTGTACTGCTTCTGATTGTACAGGTGACTTAGTGTTTCTAGCCATTCTGGAGACCCTAAGTGAGCTCTTAGGTTCTTAGACACTCTCAGATTTAGTGTTTTTGTCCTTGTCTTACCTGTTCCTCAAAACTAAATACAAACATTGAATTCTCACTGGTGCTTTTCTCAGCTGGTCCCTTCAAGTGCTTTCTACCTTTTGTGAATTATAAGAAAAATAAGTAACTGTGGAACTAATATGCTGTTAACAACACACCACCCTCCTCTTTTCATAATGGTGATTGTTATCTAATTAATGGAATGATTAATCCTTTCTTACCATAAATAATAAACTACCTAGAATATAAGCCTTTACCTGTATTTCTGTGTCTGCCATATATCTCTATATTTTTATTGTTACAATTTATCTTTTCATTTCTTTTGGCTGTTTTAAGACAGAGTATCCCTGTGTAGTTCAGGCCAGTCTTGAGCTTTCTAAACCCAGGCTGGCCTTGAACTCTTAGTGATTCTCCTGCCTCAGATTCCCAAGTGCTGGGATTACAGGTGTGTTTCCCCACAGCTGGATTATAATTTATTATAATTTTGCAACACACAAAGTACTATCATCACTATCTTCTTTTTCAGCTTACCTATTTATGGTTACACTTACACTATTCCTTCTTTGGCTTTATTTCCATATACTTGTATTTTCGTTTTATACTCAGGTTTATACATTTTTATGAACATATTTCAGGAACAAATACTTTCTATTAACAGGTTATCCTCCAAGACATAGAGGAAGACATAAGTCCCGAAACAATGAATCAGAGAACGTGAAGTATGTTTTTCTTTAATTTTATAGGAATTTTAATTGAGATTAAATTGGATTTAATCAGGGGGAAGTTATTTTAATATTTCTGTTCAGGAATTTGTGTGACTCTCCATTTACTTTATATTTTAAATGACCTTCAATGAATAATGAATATATATATATATATATATATATATATATATATATATATATATATATATATATTTAGGACTATTTTTTTAATGATTTAAAACAAACTCTTTTCTTTTTTAGCTCTAATTCAGAGTTGGCAATAGATTGGAAAAAGCTGTTGGAGAGAGAGTTTTCTAAAACTTCCAGAGCTGCTCAGCAGGTAACAGAAAAAAAGCTTTCCCAGTGGAAAAGGGAAATTCTTTGAACAAGATGTGTTTCACATGAAGTTCTAGTCATGGCTTAAGAAACCAAAATGTCGCTTGGCAAGCACAAGGTCCTGAGTTCAATCCCCGGTAGTGCCAAAAAAAAAGGAAACAAAACTGTCATTAATTTCATTAATTTAAATACTAGATACTGGTTAGCCAGAAGGTTTAACAAATGAATGATACGATTGTTTTCCAGAGGTTTAACAGTAATACTAATTTCAATATTTTTTCAAAGATTTAAATGTGCAGATTCATTATATCTACTCGGGGAGATGGCTCAATGGAATAAGCGCTTCCCTGGCAAGCGCAAGGGTCTGAGTTCAATCCCTGGTTCCACAAAAATAAATAAAATTATAGAGCAAACTTTTTTTTTTTTTAACAATTTACCAAGCAGAAAGTTCGTATAAATAAAATACTTTAGCTATAAAATTTTAAATGTTATCTAATGATGAAAATGTATATTAACATGGAAACACAGGTACTTATTTTAAAATATATGTGTCATTTAAAATAAAGTTGCTTTAGGTCTATATATTTTACAAATGAGTGAACCAAATTTCTGTAATTATTTGCATAAAATCATTTTTAGAATATGTAATATTGCATATATTGGAATTATATGTTCTGACATTGATTTTCCTGGCTCTAAAAACATAAAGAAGGGCCAGCCAAAGAGCTCAGCAGATTAAAGTGCCTACAAGTAGGCACAAGGGCAGGGATTCAATCCCCAGGCCTGCCTTGTCGGCCCTGCCCCAGCACACACTTCGACAGCAATTGAGATTGGGGCATGATGGTGCATGCCTATAATCGCAGCTCTTGGGAGGCTGTAAACAGGAGAATCACTATGAGTCCTATCTAGTAGTGAGACCCTGAACACCCTGTAGACCCTTTCCTATAAATAAATAAATAAACAAACAAACAAACAAAAAGGTTTTAAAATAAAAAAGACAGGGCCAGTGCAATAGCTCAGTGGACTGAGTGGACTGAGCACCTGCTTAGGCAAGCGCACATGCTGTGCTGGCTCTGCCCCTGGGCACGCTGAGCTGGCTACTGAGACCTGGCGTGGTGGTGCGTACCTGTGATCCCAGCTCCAGGGAGGCTGAAAACAGGAGAATCACTATAAATCCAAGCTGTGCAGTGAGACCCTATACTAAATACATTAAAATAAGTAAATTAATTAAATTAAATAAAAGACACCCAGAGGAAATGAAAGATCATTTGAATATTTTTGATAGTTGTTTTTGTACTACCATCTGTTCCACTCTACATATTTTTATGGGAAACAGAGAGGGTGGGGCTGCAAGACTGTGATTCAGCCTCCAGTGTAGTTGACCAGTCCTGTACTGAGGGAAATAATTGCCAGTGAAAACATGAGGCTGTGTGGGTCTGTTCTCTAGAATGAGAATGAGATTAAACTTGAATCAGTTTGTACAAAGCTAATAATATTTGTGGAGTTAACATATCATCTTCTAAATTCTCAAATTCATAGTGTAAATAGAATAATAGTTATATGTTTAAAATACTGCAGCAAATACTAAGGTTGTATAGAACTGCTCTTTTCTGTACGGATCTTTTGGGGGAAGTTCTAACTTTTGATTGATTGGACAGAAACTAGTAACGAGCTCTTGTTACTGTGTCACCAACTGACTTCATTTTCTAGATCTTATTGTTAGGATCGGTGAGGAATGTCATAGTCAGATTTGTAGTTCTGGCTTCAGTGTACAGTGTACACCTGCATGTCAAAGAATAAGGCAATTATAGCTCTCTGTTCAGGCTTGCTTCTCCAGTGTTACATAGCTCTGGATCGCCGTGCAACTAACATTTGTACTGAAATTATGTTAGTGCACAAATGTATTCAAAGTACAAAATGCACTTCAGTGTACAGTGTACACCTGCATGTCAAAGAATAAGGCGATTATAGCTCTCTGTTCAGGCTTGCTTCTCCAGTGTTACATAGCTCAGCGATCGCTGTGCAACTAACATTTGTACTGAAATTATGTTAGTGCACAAATGTATTCAAAGTACAAAATGTGTCTCACTTTATTGAAGGGTAAATGGGAATAATTTAGAGTTTTTTTCTTTTCTTTTTTGCAGTACTATGGTTTGAACTCAGGGCCTCATGCATGCTAGGCAAGCACTGTACCACTGAGCTACATCCCAGCCTTTTAAATATTTATTTTGAGATAGGTTCTTGCTTTGTTGCCCAAGCTGGACTTGACCTTGGAGTCATCTTGCCTCACCCTTCCAAGTGACTATATTTTTAAAATTTCTTTTTCTTTTTACATTTAAGCCAACAATGTTTCTACCAATAATTTTGTCTGGCTACATTTAAATACATGGTAAGCAGGAATAAAGATTGGAATATCTACTTCTTATTTTAATTAAGATTTGCTTCAGGGTAGGAAGTCAGTTGTTAAAATTTAATAATCATCAGTACTTACACTGCATGTTATTATGTATCTCATTGTTCTAGTTGCAGCCATAATATTCAAGTGATGGCTGGTGTACTCCAAATACGTTGTTAAAAACTTCAAAACACTGTTTCTTTCATCTGAAAGAGCAAAAATAAGGCTTAGCACACATAGAGTAAAATGAAGAAGTCTTTTTCTTGTCCTGGGCAGAGGCAGATGTGTTAAGGTGACAATGGTAAAGCAGAGCTCTTAATTTTCATTTTAAGGTCCATTTTTTAAAAAATTCCTTTATTTATTACAGTGTCTCGCTACACATCACGGATTCTTTGTTTGCGGGGGTGAGCTCAGCTGGCCCTGCGGGGAGGGGCTGGCATGGCATGTGGTGCTGGGGCTCGAACCGCGGTCCCTCAGAGGCGCTCTAGACCGCTGAGCTATCTTGCCAGCCCTTAAGGTCCATTTTGATACAGGAATATAATTAGGGTATTTATTTAAACACTATCACTTATAAAATATTATAGTGAACTTAGCATCTTAAATTATAAACTAAAAGGTATAGGCTTGGAACACTAAAGTAGAATTTTTTTTTTCAGGATTTTGCTAATGTTATGAAAATGCTGAGAAGCTTAATTCAAGATGGTTACACTGCCTTGCTGGACCGGCGTTGCCGCAGTGCTGCACAATCCTTTTCAGAGTTGCTTAATGGCTTAGATCCCCAAAAAATAAAGGTAAAAGAGCCTGATCATAATTTAATTTACCAATGCTAATGCACTTCAGATGAACTTAGAAGCAAATCAAAGTTGTGATTCCTATTAATGAGTTCTACCTTGCTGAGATTGAGTGGGTCTCCACGTTTATACTCAGTCTGTAGCCACTGCTTGGGTTCATTACAGCCTCCTGGCCTGTCTTTTATTAAAAGTACTAAAGCAAGGATTTAGATTTACCTTAGTTGCATTTTTTAATCAGGAAGAAAGTATGAGCTAATGCTCTCTAACATGCATAAGAATATGGGTTTAATTAAAAATTGTTATGATCTATTATGAATTATGCCTTAAGGAATTTTGAAACATTGATTCTGTGTTTTAAATAACTTGATAGCAACATATCAGCTTATATTTGCAGAATATCTTTTCTAATCCTATATGATCTTTAACACAGTCATATTGATTAGTGAAATGTTATACTTTTTTGCATAGTCACATTTTTTTTATGTTTTATTATTTATTTATTTTTATTTTATTTTTTATATATTTTTTTATTTTATTGAAATACAAATGTCAATCAGACAGTTTCAAGACACCTTAACCATACAGATTCGATAAATTAATACATTGCAAACTGTTTTCATAATGTTTTGGTATTGTACAAGGTGCATAAATATTATATTTACAGATATTATTTTAGCAGATATCTCTTATCAGTGAATTAAGAGTGTAGCTGCTTACTTATCTTATTTTTTTATACCTGAATTATATCAGGTATAAAAAAATTCAATAATTATTTTCCTAGTGGATGACCATAGTACTAGAAGCCAACATAATATCCTGTCCAACCACCATTAGTGCAGATCTTGCCTCTCATAGAATTATGTAGAAGCACAGCGTTATCTATCCCAACTGTACTGTGTATACACACACATCATGATTTTTTCTTTCTACACCCCTTCCTTTGTCTACACCTGTCAAAGGTGGGCACTCCATTGACATTCAACTAACTTAGGTGCTTGAACTCAACACCACAATCCAACACAGTCCAGCATTCTACAACCACAGTGAGTTATTCAAAGAAATTGCTGACCATAGCCATTTACAGCTCACCTTAATATTATGGCCTCATGATGTATACTTCATTTTTATACTTTTCTGCTGGATGGTTAAGACCAAGGTAGATCAAGACTTATATACCACCACATGAACTTTATATTTCCTATGTGGTCAGTGAAGTCCTCTCAGGGTTTATCTTGTAGTCCTGTACATTATTCTGTAGTTCCTTTGTCTGTGTCATCCATGTGGATGAGTTACGGCCAATGCTTGACCAGTTTGCTCTCTGTGAGAGCTTGAGAGAAAGTTTTCTCTTCATGTGACTCTCCCCGGGCACACTTTAGAACTTCAGTGTCTTTCCTCTGTGGCTCCATAATCTCCTTGTTCAGAAAATTTGGAGCTCACCTGAGTTTCATGATGTTGCAGTACAGGTTCTCCTATGTCCTGAGTCTTCGCTGACCTTGAAAGGCTAGGTCCAAAATGTTGGCTGGCCTTGTGGCTCTTCTATTTCTCCAACTCTGACTTATGATCTTAGGTTGTTAACCATCCAGAAGAAAAGCTGATTAGTATCCTGCAGCATATGCCATTCACTTTGCCTTATCTGACTAAATTGATTTCATAGTCACATTTTTAACTCAAGTATTTTTGTTGACAGCAACTGGACCTGGCTATGATTAACTATGTATTAGTAGTCTATGGACTTGCTATGTCTCTCCTCGGAATAGGACGATCTGAGGTAAGACTGGAAATAGGGATAGTGCACACTTAAAATGTGACATGTAGGTACAATCATGGTAAATTTTAGAAAATAATACTGAGGGAAAAAGGTTGGAGAGCACAAACATTATGATCCCATGTATGTACAGGTTTATAAAGAGCAATCATATGTATTATTTGTAGATATCTCTGCACCTTGTAAAATTTTAAAAAGTGTGAATTATTCTTAATGAAATTAAGACAATGGTTCCACTTAGTGGTGGAAGAGGGGAATGAGCTGTAAATGTTGTACTCTAAAATGAGCTCAAGTAGAACAACATTCTTTCTTACAATTTGGGGTCTCAGTTTCCCTGGTTAAATGGAAGCTTGACTCTAAATTCCTACCTTCTTAAGGTAAGAGTTGTCTTTTATGTTCTATTCACTCGTAGCAGTCCACAATCCCTGAGGTTCATTTTCCTTGTTCTTGATGTAACAAATGAAATGTCTTCTATTAATATCTAATTCTATTGTCTAAAGAATTGTTGTTGGAAGCAGAACTTCATGATTTTAATTGCTTTGACAGAATAATACTGCCTTTTGTCTTATTAGAATTGACTAAATATAAAAATAAATAAATAAAATAGAAAAGGGCCGGCCAGTTAGCTCAGTGGACTAAAATGCCTGCTTAGGTAGAGGGCAGCAGCTGAGGTTTGATCTTTGGCTTGCCGTGCTGGCCTCTCCCCCAGGGCATGCTGAGACAGTGACTGAGACTGGGCTTGGTGGCATATGCCTGTAATCCCAGCACTTAGGAGGCTCAAAACCCAGAAAAATCACTGGGAGTCCAGTCTGTGTAGTGAGGCCCTATAGACCCTGTACTAAATAAATTTTTTTTAAAAAATAAGTTGATGAAATAGTTCATTGTATTTGTGATTTACTGTAAAATAATGGCTAAGTTTTAAATTATTTTTATTGATACATTTTAGATATACATAATGATAACATTATCATAAGGAATTTGTACCTATATATGATATAGCTTACTTCTCCTAAGACTGATTTTCAAAAATATACAGGTATAGTAGAACTTACACATTTTTAATGGAGTTTCATCAGAGTAGTTCCTAAAGGGAGTCATGCCTATGTGCCAGTACAGCCCTGGTTTTGATATTTGTGGAATGCCTCCTTTGGAAATGTCCTCAGAGCTACATGAAAGTTCCATTCTGAGATGACCTTTCCATTTTCATCAACAATGGAGCTATCAGTATTTCTTAGAACTAAGTGTCTTGTGGATCTTTTTCCAGAAATAAAATTGTTCAAAGCATTAGAGATTTCCCATTCTTGAGAATGTTGAAAAGAATGTACCCTTTAGCTGGCAAGCGCAAGCAAGGTCCTGAGTATAATTTCTCACACCACACACACAAAAAAGAATATACTCTCAGCTCTCCTAAGCTTTTGCTAAAAGGCTACTTTTTAAAGCAGAGCTTTATCTTTTATCAAACACTATGGCAACATCATTGGAATTCCAATCTTTCCATTATATAGACTAGGATATATGTTATAGTCTTGTTGCACCAAAATCAGTTTTTTGTGTTTTTTTTTTTTTTTTTTTTTTAAGACCATGGCTTCACATCTTTTAATATTATCCAGCACACACAGCATCCCTAGTATGTATTAGTAAGTGCTCAAGTGGTTGGTTAAACATTTTCAGGGTAGGCCAGATAGCTCACTGGACTAAAGCCTGCTTAGGCAGGCACAGGGACTGAAGTTTAATCTCTAGCATGCCATGCCAGCCCTGCCCCTGAGTGGGCTGAGACAGTGACTGAGACTGGGCATGGTGTTATGTGCCTGTAATCCCAGCACTTGAGAGGCTGAAAACAGGAGGATCACTACAAGTCCAAACTGTGTAGTGAGACCCTGTAGACCC
Organism: Ctenomys sociabilis; assembly: GCA_004027165.1. Lineage (NCBI taxonomy): Eukaryota > Metazoa > Chordata > Mammalia > Rodentia > Ctenomyidae > Ctenomys > Ctenomys sociabilis. Next base: position 70,589 of record PVKA01003023.1, read on the forward strand.
TGCACTAAATACATAATAGAAAGATGAACATTTCCAGAAGTGTTGATTTGGTTGTATCCCTGAGTTTCCATATGACCATCTAAGTAACCACATGGTGAGAAATTTATATAATTTACATTATTTCTCTAAAAATGAATTGCAGTGTGGTATCAACTTGGGATATCCCAACACTTGGGAAACAGAGGCAGGAGGATCATCACAAGTTCAAGACCAGCCAGGACTACCTAGTGAGTTCAAGGCTATCTAGAACTATATAATAAGACCCTGTCTCAAAACAAATAGACAAAAAAAGAAACATTGAAGAAGTAATTTTCCATAGGAATTTACACAAAAAAGAATCAACTTTCATATAAAGTTGTTCTCACATTTTTTAGAGTAAGTAATGGTTGTTCTTCCCACTATTGAAGGAATTATACGAAGCTGAAAACCAATTTAAAAGGATTCTTCAGTTCTATCCCAACGAGGGACTTGACTCTTTGGCCTACTGTGGAATTGGAAAAGTGTATTTGAAGAAAAACAGGTTAGTAGAAATGACACTAAACTCCAAATTGATAACTCATTTGCAGTGTTGATAATCCTTTCTCTGGGTTTATTTTGTTATCTTATGTGTAGCATACTATTCTGATAGTGATTTACTTAGAGACATAGAATCTCCCTGGGATGGAAGTTGGGCCACAGCTAATGTAATTATGTAGTCATGCTGGCCTGGGAAAGCAATACAATACATAAAATTATAGACATTGTGATAAACTGGAGTCTTTGCCCTGTTAAGGGCATTTCATTCTAATTTCCAAATAAGAGTGTTAAATATCTAATACGCTCCTTTTGGCTTTGTAATGTGCAGTTTCTGGCTCAAAGTGCTGCTACTTATAACTTTAGGGTTTATAGTGGTTTTAGCTTTTCTTCGCATGATTCTATACCTATAGGCAAAAACATGTTTTTCTATTGGTAAATTATTTCAAGATTGGAGAAAACATGAATTTATATTGCCTAGAAAAAAGAATGAAGGCTTGATTAGTCATGTAGTTTCGGACTTTAAAATTCTTTTATTGAGTATAATAGGTGCAGCTTTAGAATAAGTATGTACCTTGCCATGATCAAGCCAAAGTCCAGGGCAGAGTTGTGTTTATTCTAATTGCAAATAGCTATAATGCTGTATTTTTTTTTAAAGAAAATATAAGTTGTAATGAATATTTTATTTAGTTATTTGTCCAGTGTGTTTTTCCTATAAGCTTAGGTCTTGTAACTTTCATTGTGCTAAACAAAAACATCACATCACCTCTCCAATTTGTTGTTTCTCTCTAATAGATATCAAGAGGCTCTCACTCACTTTGAGAAAGCAAAAGACCTGATCTATCGTCTCCCTGGGGTGTTAAGCTGGCCCACAACTAATGCAGTTATTGAAGAGTCTCAGCCAAATAGAATAAAGGTAACTGCTTATTTTTTCAAGTATTTCTTGCTAGCTGTAGAAACCCATCTGCATTGACTGGCTGAGTTACTGGAAGATACAGGTAGCAGAACTCTGGCCACACCACCCTGACATTCATTTCTCCTTCAAAAACTAGAGACAATCACTGACATGATTCGTGTGTTTCCTATATGCCAGTCACATACCCTCCGTCTATTACGCCTTCCTTATAGCAATCCTGTAAGTTGGGTACTATACCATTCCCATGGCACAGTTGAAAGATGACCTCAAGGTTAAACAGCAAGAGCATGATAGAGCTGGAATTTGAGTCCAGACATTCTGGCTGTGTTAGCTATACTTACAGAAAGGCACAGCATCATTGTTTCATTACAGTCACTGTCCCTGCTGAGATGGTACCGAAGGACTTGGAAATTGAATTTAGCGTCATCTTCAGACCAGTGAAGATTCTTTACTGGGTCTGGAAAGGCTAACTTAGGTGTGAATGGATTAAGTTAGGCCTTTACTTTCACTCCTGATGAACTCTTGCATGTCTTCAACACTTGCTTTTCTGGCTGAAGCTTTATATAAGAGGTTTACTTATATAGCTTAGTAGTAAAATGATAAATGGCTTAATTAAAAGTATGCAAGAATTAGACATGTCTGCAAAGGAAATACAGAGATCATACAGTGTTGTGCAGCATCAGGGAAATCCAAGTAAAAGCCACAGTGAACCATAACCACTCCTTACCCACCAGGGTGTGGCTAGATAGTGCTGGTAAGGAGGGGGGAAAATGCAAACATTCCTACACTGCTGGCTAGAACTTTCCTTTGGAAAAATAGTAGTGCACCATTAAACTGAGATACCATATGACCCAGAAGTTCTGCTCCTAAGTACATACAAAGAGAAGAAGACATGTTTTCACAGAAACTTGCACATTAATGTTTATAGCAGTGCAATTCATAATAGCCTACATGAGCATCAAAATGATAAATGTAAAATAAAAGAACTCAGACATGCCACATATGGAAGCACCTTGAAAATAGTATGCTGAGTGTAAGAAGTGTGACACAAAGGCCATATGTCATATGATTCTGTGTACAGGAAATCTCCAGTAGGCAAACCTATAGAGAGAGACAGGAAGTGGCTTCTTTAGCTGGGTGTGGTGGGGCATGCCTATAATCCCAGCACTGGGGAAGCTGAGGCAGAAGGATCCCAGGAGGCCAGGCTGAGCTACATAGTGACAACTTGTCTCAAAAAAACAGAAACAAATAAAAGAAACAAAGAAACAATAAATAAAAAGTAAAAAAAAAAAAAAAAACAAAGAGGACATAGCAAAACCCTCAGGGTCACCCTAAGAATTATTTAGCCTTATTTGCTTAATGCAAATAAAGGGGATTTATAAGAGCTATAAGTTGTAAAATTATGTTTAATGATTATCACAAAATCTTGATTTTCTGAAACTATATATACAAAATCTGTTTAGTCTTTTCTCAACACACCTCTGTATTATCCGCCTCCTCTCTAAAATAAAAACTAGAAATCATATGCATTGGTAACCAACTAGAAAAACATTTGATGTTTTAATAATATTTTGATGACAAGAAGCTATTAGAATCACATATTTTTATTGACAAATTGTTATTTTGATTATTTTGTTGTAGATGATTTTAGAGAAATTTGTTGAAGAATGCAAGTTTCCTCCAGTGCCAGATGCCATTTGTTCTTACCAGAAGTGCCTTGGACTTTCCAAAATCCAAATATATGTGACTGATCCTGACTTCAAGGTAAATAAGGGGAGCATGAACTTGCAAACCAGGGCCTTAAAAAAGCATTGCGCAGGTGTGGTGACCTGCAAAGCCAGGTTAACTACTTCCTTTCCCTGGCTACTGTTTTACATAACTACTTCCTCCTGAAGAACATAGGAAACAAAATCATAATATTTTGCAGTTCTAATAGCTTATAAAATTAGAATCCAAGAATCTAAAAGCTACTGATGATATATTAGTTCATAAAGACAAATTCGAACTAAATCTGCCACTTAATTGAGTAATTATGCTATTCATTTATTCAAGAAGTTAGCAATCCACTTCCCCCAACTCTTGGTAATATATGAGATGGCATAATGTTTATTACATATTTGTTATACAGGATCATGAGATTATCAGCTGTGGAAGTGAAGATGTCAGTCAAATTCTTTATCTCTGAAAATAGGCATTTGTGGAAACAGAAATATTGTTGCTCTACAGGGAGGTTGAATGTGTAGTTATATCGCATTGTATCTTTGTGTTAATATTTGTGTGGTGAGCAAATAAGTAAATGTGTATAGACACCTTTAAAATGTGAATTAAAATTTTTTGAAACTCCAGGGTTTTATCCGAATCAGCTGCTGCCAGTACTGTAAAATTGAATTTCATATCAACTGCTGGAAGAAGTTAAAATCAACAACCTTTAATGACAAAATTGACAAGGTAAGGCATATAAGACTGTCTGGATCTATTGGTACATTTACTGTATGCTGATTTATTTTCCCAGTACAAAGCCTTTGCTTAGAAAAAGTCTTATGTGAATGTAAATTACTTGAGATTCTATGCATAATTAGAATGTTTTAAATATTTTAAATTACAATTTAATTTTTTTATTTTAAAGAAAATAGAAAATAGATAAATTATAAATGATACACAATATCAAAAAATAAAAGAAAAAACAAATAAGATGATAAGTATTTAACAATGGTTGTTATATTGCACATTATTGTCTTCAATTTCATTGCTCAGATTACCAGATAGAAGCATGTAAAATTGGTCAAAATAAAACTTTAACTTTTTATTAACTGCTTCAAAAAACCAATAGAAATTAGTAGTTCAGTCATCTAGGCTATATATTGTTTTTTCCCTTCCTTTTTTTTCTTTCTTTTCTCCTTCCAATTGTTCGTTCCTATTGAGCAGTTTCTTTCCCTTTTACTATATCAATTGTACCTTTTATGTTTTATTTACTCTTTCTGGTTCTTACAATAGGGAGACAATATGCGTTATACACACATTGGTCTGATTTATTTCATTTATGAGTGTAGCCTCTAGTTGCATCCAATTACCTATAAAAGCCTCAAGTTTATCAGTCTTTATAAGTAGGTATTACTCCATTGTATAAAAATGCCACATCTTTTTTACATCCTTCAGTTGAGCATTTCTGTTGTTTCCAAGATTTAACTATGACAAATTGCAGTGCATAAACAAGGGTGCACATGTCGCTGTGGTATGATGTTTTCAGTTCTTCTGGAAAAATATCCAGAAGGGTAATAGCTATATGAATGAGATTTCTAATCCTAGTTTTTGAGGAATCTCCTCACTGATTTCCACAGAGGTTATACCAATCTGTACTCCTACCAACAGTGGGAAGAGAAAGTATATAGAAATCTTGGAGGCACAGGGCTAGGCAGAGAGTTCATGAACAAAATCCAAACTGCATGGGAAATACTTCAAAGAATCAACAACTGGGGATCTCTTCTCACTGAAAAGTTTTTGCACATCAAAAGAAATCCCTAGGTCTGGGGAGATAGTTCAGCCTAAACACCTACCTGGCAAGCGCAAGGACCCTGGGTCAGCCTAAGCGCCTGCCTGGCAAGCGCAAGGACCCTGGGTCAGCCTAAGCGCCTGCCGGGCAAGCGCAAGGACCCTGGGTCAGCCTAAGCGCCTGCCGGGCAAGCGCAAGGACCCTGGGTCAGCCTAAGCGCCTGCCGGGCAAGCGCAAGGACCCTGGGTCAGCCTAAGCGCCTGCCGGGCAAGCGCAAGGACCCGGGTCAGCCTAAGCGCCTGCCTGGCAAGCCCAAGGACCCTGGGTCAGCCTAAGCGCCTGCCGGGCAAGCACAAGGACCCGGGTCAGCCTAAGCGCCTGCCTGGCAAGCCCAAGGACCCCGGGTCAGCCTAAGCGCCTGCCTGGCAAGCACAAGGACCAAGGTTCGATCCCATGTACCACATGTTGCGCTGTTCTCAAAACCAGGCGTGGTGGCACATGTCTGTAATCCCAGCGCTGGGGAGGCTGAGGTAGGAGGATCATTACAAGTCCGAGCTGTGTAGTGAGACCCTGTATCAAATAAATAAAAAATTAAGGATTAAAAAAGAAACAAAGAAATCACCAACTGAGTGGAAAGCAAGCCCACACATTGGGAAAAAATCTTAACCAACAGTCACTCAGACAAAGGACTTCTATCTAGAATATATAAAAGAATTTTTAAAAAATTCAGGTCCCCCAAATTCAAAGACCCAATCCATAAATGCACACTTCTCAGAGGGAGAAATACAAATGGCAAATAAAACATGAAAAAAATGTTCAACAGCATAGGTCTTTCGAGAAATATAAATTAAAACAGCACGGAGATTCTACCTCAGCTCAGAAAGAGTGGCTATCATGAAGAAATCAACTAATAACAAATGTTGGAGAGGCTTTGGGCAAAAATAAGTTATAATTTTAATAATGTGGAAAATGAGTTTTAATTTTATGAAACTATAAAGATGATAATTATAGAGCCTTTTAATAAAACTCTTTAACTAGTATTTGAAATATTATGATCAAAATGTGATTTTTAAAATACAGGTTTTAAAATAAGTACTAACCATTTTTTTTTCTTCAGATCTAAAAGTATTGGCATAGAATTAAGGTCTCAAAATGTTTATTTTCTTTTTTTTAAGTTTTCTTTTCTTTTTGGGGATGTGTGGGCAGGGTCCCACTACACACCTCAGACTCGTAGTGATCCTTCTGATTTCTATCTCCCTAGTTCTGGTATTATAGGCATGGGCCACAAGACCCGACTCCATCAATGGCTCAGTGCACCTGGGGGCAGGGCCGGCGTGGCATGTGGTGCCAGGGATTGAACGCTGGCCCCTGTGCTTACCTAAGCAAGCGCTTTTGTCTGCTGAGTTGTATCACCAGCCCTTCAAAATTTTTATTTTCTACCAAAATTTGGTTAGGTAACTTGTGTAAAGAAATCAATTTAAATTTATTGTTTTTTATATTTAGTTCAGGGTCTCACTACACAGATCAGACTCAGTGATCCTTCTGTTTTCAGCCTCCCAAGCTCTTGGATTACAGGCGCACACCACACCAGTCTCAATTGCCATCTCAATGTGCCCCAGGGGCAAGGCCAGTGTGGCACTCTGGGGATCAAATCCCGGTCCCTGCGTCTACCTAGGCCCCTTCTTTAATTTGCTGAGCTATCTGGCCAGCCCTTCAACTAAAATTTTTGGCTGTCCTTTCTCATGTGTGTGATGGTGGGGTACTTGGTATCAAGATAATGATTACCGAGCCATTAGCAAGAAGAATATTTCAAAAGAATACACACTTTTACAGTCATACTTGCATTTATAAAATTTATTTTTGGGGAAAAAGTATTTTTAAAAAATATTTAAACTGCCGGGTGTGGTGGCACAGGCCTATAATCCCAGCACTCAGGAGGCTGAGGCAGGAGGATTGTTGTGAGTTCAAGACCAGCCTGAGCTACAAAGTGAGTTTAAGGCCAGCCTGAACTGCATAGTAAGACCCTGTCTCAAAAAGACAAAATAAAAAAAAAAAAAAAAATTTAAACTGTGGGCTTTTTAAAAAGGCAACTGTTGAACCAGGGAGATAGCTATAATAAAAAAATAAGCAAGCAAGTAACTGTTTTCTACACTGCCTGGCCCTGTGTAGACATAGTGGAATTGGGGAAAAAAGAAAATGATTGCATTAGGGTCCTCTTAGTAGTAGCACTTAAATTTAAAAGAAACAAATATGAGTTTCCCTAGCTATAGACTCACTGCGTGATCTTAGCCATGCCCATGGTTCTGAATACCTTCTGTGGATTAACCTTCACTAAGATACGCTGCAATTTCAACCCAATATCTATGGCTTAACATGGAAGGTTTGTTTCTTGGTTCCATTACCTGTTCTGAAGTCTTGCATTTGTTGAGCAGAGTTGAGTTGTAGCATCTTCATGCTCAACTGGCCTTGTCCTTTGTTTCTGAATCCATGTTGAAGAAAGGCCTTTTTCTAGAACATATTCCTGTATCAGAAAAAAAGTAATGGCCATTCTGTAGTGTATCTTGATGCCTTTGCTTACACATGGTCTATGTCAGTAATGGTGAACCTTTCAGAGCTTTCAATGGTAAGAAACCATCTGCTGCGGCATGTGACCATAGGTTCACCACCACTGTCTATGTCACAGCAGTTTGCATCAACCAGTACAAGTCACGTGGCCAGCCCCTTACTCGAAGATACATTCTTCCTATAGAGAGGCTCTGATGGTCATACAGCAGTGCTCGGGGAGGTCCAGTGCTTCCTCAAAGGGCTTTTACAACGTATTTTTACTGTTCTTGGGTGGCTAAAATGTGCAGGCTCATCCCACTTAGATGTAATGTTCTTCTTTTCTAAAATCAAATAGGATTTCCTGCAAGGAGTTTGTCTTACCCCTGACTGTGAAGGTATCATTTCTAAGATTATCATCTTTAGCCGTGGTGGTCGTGTTAAATGCGAAGTAAGTATCTCAGAAACAGAAATTTAATTAAACTAATAACCAGAGTGCTTATGCTTTCTAAACATGGCAAATTTGTGGAAGATGTATCATTTAAATCTTGTCTTTTTCAGGAAAAAGTGAATTACATCATTTAAAAAACTACAGGAAATATTAGGGTGTGCATTGCCACATTCTTTTATTCCCAAATAGATAAAAGAAGCTTTTTTTTTTTTTAACATATTAGTTTTACTGATTTTACTCATTTTTATCACTTTGTTGTCTTAATCCTCTGCAAGCTGCAGGGAACTGGTGGGAGGAGAGGGGGACCTGACGAGGGAGCCTGCCGGGTGAGGTGGAAGGGTCCTGGTAATGATGTGTACAGCTTCTTGGGTCTTCTGCTTACTCATAATTTTTTAAAACTTCTTCCTAAAGTGTGTCTACTCTCTTGTTGCTCTTCTCAGTAAATTGTGTTAAAGCTTTCTGAGCTTTTGTCTGGTTCAGAACATTGTCACTGTTCTCTATCAAATTGAGCTTTGCCTGTGTGTGCTTCTGAAATACTTGTTGCTTGTGGTTTTGTGCTTTATGTCATGGGAGTATGAGACAAATTTTGGATGTCTTTGTTTTATTTAAAGTTTGAACACAAGGTCATTAAAGAAAAGGTTCCTCCAAGACCTATTCTGAAACAGAAATGTTCTAGGTAAGATTTTTAACAATCAGTGGTTTTGTGATGTCTCTTACGTTATAGTTCTGTTAAATGCAGATTTCTAAATTATGCTGTTTTTAAAATTGGCTGTGTGTACATACACCCCAATAAATATTTTAAAAGTTATTTTTATGGATTTTTTTAAACTTAAGAGTACTAGCCTAGTATGATTAAATACTAAAAATTCCAATCAGTCATTATCTAGTGACTGAATCTATAAATAAAATTGTGGCATTTCATGTTACGAAATCACGTTTGATTAACAGAATGGGCGTGTAGATAAAAATTATAAATTTAGCTCTCGGTTGTTTAAACTTTAATTCCAAAGCATTTTTCCTTTTTATCTCTCTTCAGCAAACATTTTGAACCAATGGCTCCTTCTTACCTTGAAATCCTCAATGTACTGTCTAAATTATTCACCTCTCTGTATCTTTTTGTTTGAATAAAATAATTCCAATCCTTTTTTCTTTTCCTTTTGGTCCTGCTTCTTGTTTTTTCATTCTAAAAAGTGATATTTTTTATTATTTGTGACCAAGAAAAGTAAAAAGAAAAGATGGACAATTATCTGTTGGAAAGAATTCATTGTAAACAGACTAACCAAATTGTGGGTCATTATTGGAAAATGAAAGTAATATTTTCTTATGGGATCTTTCTTTGAGAGTTTGCATATGCTATCTTACTGAATAATTTGTGTTACTACAATTTAACTTCTACAGTAATTTATATACATACAAAATAACATATATATCATTTATACATTGTATTCTTAATTAGAAGTCAATTATACCAGTTATTGTGTTTTATTAAACAAGAATTTCCTTTTTTTAACTCAATCAACAGATTTTTACATTGAACAGGAGATGTAGGCCAAGTTCTAACTAAGAAGTAATATGTCTAACTCATTGGTTGGAAAATAGTTTTTATAACTGGCAAAGGAAAATGTTCATTGGAGCTTGTAACAAAGATGAATTGTCACTAATTATAAATGTTTATCAGCCTAGAGAAGCTAAAACTCAAAGAAGACAAAAAAATGAAGAGAAAGATCCAGAAACAAGAAGCAAAAAAATTAGCCCAAGAAAAAAGAGAAGAGGATTTAAGAGAAAGTAATCAACCCAAAAAAGAACAGCAGAAAGGTATGCAAGAGTCCACAACATAAGACAGTATATACAATTGCTTTGTGGTATAATTATAAATGGGCCTCATAGTACTCATTGAATTGAAGTATAGATTTCAGTTTGATTTTTTTGCTACTATCACTAGAATACAGATTTCACTTAGGATCTTAGTACTGTCTTCTGTCATTCCACAACATCAAGTGGCTTGGTCTGAAAAGCTCTATTTTCGAATGCAATGCCCTAGGATTCACAACTGCCCTGGTACAGGCTCCAGGCTACTGCCCAGGAGTGCAGTGGGCGTGACACCTAACCATGTGGGTGAATTTGATGGCAAATTGCATATTCCACTCTATGAGTTTCTGTGTCAGAAAAGTGTTGAGTTCTAAGTAGGCTGTTTATTTAAAGTAATACTGAATCCAAATAAAGAGACAGCTCAGAAAAGGTCACAGAAAGATGATCTCATCCAGCCTTTTATTCACAGATCAACATGGGATGCTTTGTGGATAATTTTCCTATACATGGTGGCCAGTGTATTTTCATTTTTAAGTTTTCCCCACTTTCTACTGTTGTGACTATGTTTACAAGTGGAAAATGAAATATTTTCTACTTGCTTTCTGCTGTTCATAGTGTTGCAATCATGTTTCACAAATCAATCAAAATTATCTACTAAATTTCTTTCAATGATTGGATATTAATTTTGCGTGGTTAAAGGCTAACCAGTTTGTTTAATATAATTTAGTTGGTGACATTTGGTTAGGATTGTTGAGGGAAGAAACCTTATTTTAAAGGAAATACATTTTAAACACTATTCAATGAATCATGTGGTATGAGGAGTTAGGCTGCTTGCATTGTTGGTTTTAATATGAACTTTCCTTTTCTGGCAAGCACAAGGGCCCAAGTTCAATCCCTGGTTCTACAAAAAAAAAAAAAAAAAAAAAAAAAAGAACTTTCAAGCTTTTTCAGATGTATTGTTAAATATATTTATAATTGAAAGTATCTTGAAAAATGTATCTTGAATTATCTACATAAAACAACAGTCAAGTCATTTTTATATTATGTAATGTTACATTATTTCTATTTGTATCATTACAAATAAGTCCTGTTTATCAGTTTGACCTTTGTTATTTGTCCTTAGACACTGCTAAGAATGTTCAGCATTATCCCTTCCTTGATGACCGAATTCTACACTGCCTGAAACAGTACTCTGACAAAATTCAGTCTGGTATACTAGACCATAACAAGGTTCTCAAAGAATTGATTGCATGGAAAGTTTGGACCACTGAAGACTACGGAATATGCTTCTCTAACAAAAATTTTCTCGCTGAAGCAGTGGACTATGTCATTAATTACTTGATTCAAGCAAGGGACAGAGTGAAAACAAGGATATTTCTACACATTTTGTGTGAGCTTGAAGAGGTGGAGCCTACAGCAGCCAGCTGGCTCCAGAAGCTTGACAGCTTTGGTATGTCCCTTACAGTTTAGAGCAGTGTTAGCTAGTAGAAAGGATAAATATTGGCCTCTGAATCCTTTTTTAGTTTCTTGTCTGTTTATTGTCACACTGGCAATCGATCCCAGGGCTTTTACACTGAGGTACAGCACCCCTTCAGATTTTGAGACAGTCTCACTAAATTGCTAGGTTTTCCAGCCAAACTCCAACTTAGGATCCTCCTGCCTCAGCCTCCCAGAGATCTGGGATTATGATGTATGCCAACTTGCCTGGCTTCATTTATGACTAGTAGTCTACAAACTTCTATGGTTAAAAAATAATGTCCTTTCATAATTTTTAGGTTATTTTGTAGACAAGTTGCAATATATTATTTCAAAAGGTATAAACAAAAGAAAGATTATTTAGGGAAACCCAGATTCCTATTATGCTAAATGCTTTGTAAATGTGTAACCTGCTTGATTGTGCACAGATCAGCAGTTAAAACAAACATAAAATCTGGAGTTGATGAAGAAAATTTTTAAAAAGTTAATTAATAGGAGCCATTGCTTAAGATCCACTCAGGCAGGTCTGTATCTCAAGATGAAAAGAAGAATGTCCCTGGATGGAACTGGGTGACTGTGACTCATTGGACTGTTGTCACTAGTATTTACCATATATTATAAAGCTTTTGCTACTTTTACTTTTAGTTTGTAATTTGTTGCTTTTTAATGAATGGTCCCTGGACAATTTCTGCTTCATTTGCTCACTTAAGCTTGGTCCCATGCAGGTGCTGATCATACTGTATTAGAATCATCATGTAGAAGTGCATGAATTTTCTTCTTGGTTTTTTTGTTAAGAGGAAGTAAGGCTTTGCAGCAGGAATGTGTGAGACTGTAGCCATCTTGTTTTCTGATCTAGAAAATGAAATCCAGAACAGTGACCACCTTGGTATTTGCAGAGGAGAGTGTGGAGCCATGACAGGTCGGGGAAAAAAAGAGACATGTAGGGGGAAATGTATCTGTTCTTTTAAATGTGCTTGGGGAGATTTTTGCATATTATTAATGTTTTGTTGCTATGAAATATAGTGTTAGCTGCTATTTCTAAATGCATAATCACCTGAACAAGTCTGTACTCAAGTATTTGTATGTTTTCATTGAAAATATAAGCAAACAGGAATGGAACCACTTGTGGGGAAGTGCGGTGCATGTATGATTTTAACAATAAATAATTTTTCCCTTCTTGTGATTTGGTTTTTGTTTTTATTACAGGCTTAGATGCCACAGGAACTTTCTTTACTCGATACGGATCATTGCTTAAGGACCTTGATTTTACCATCATGTCTTTCCTCTGGAAGGAGAAATATGGTGATAAACTTGACTCTATAGAAGGGAAGTCACTTGAATATTTCTGCGAGCCCACATCACTGAAGGAAGGACGTTTCTTAATATGGCTGCTGGAAGATCACAGAGAGAAGTTCCCAGCACTACAGAGTGCTCTGGATGAATTCTTTGATATAATGGGTATGTGGCCCAAGTTTAGACTTATGCTATATCTAACCCTAGAGCAAAAACTAATCTGGGAAGATTTTTAAAATACTAGCTAATTGGCTGGATTTGGTGGCACAGGCATATAATCCCAGCACTTGGGGTGCCAAGGCAGGAGCATTACCAGGAGTTTTAGTCCAGCCTGGGCTACATAATGAGATTAAGGCTACCCTGAACCACATTGCAAGACCATTTTCAGAAAAAAACATAAACAGATGTGGGTTATTTAAATGCTTAATAAAGAAAATTATAGGAATGATTATAGTACAACCAGTTTATTGAGGAAAATAATGATTGACAATAGTGACTGTTTGATTAGGAAAATGATGGAAGGTGCTGGGGGCTTCAAAGGAAAGATTCAGCCGGGTGTGGTGGCGCATGCCTGTAATCCCAGCACTTGGGAGGGCTGAGGCAGGAGGATTGTTGTGAGTTAGAGACCAGCCTGAGCTACAAAGTGAGCTTAAGGCCAGCCTGAACTGCATAGTGAGACCCTGTCTCAAAAAGACAAAATAAAAAAAAAAAAAAAAAAAAGGAAAGACTCAGCACTTGTCTTCTTCCTGTGAGAGGACAGCTGTGAAATAGGTTGCATCTGATGCAGGCTATCAGTATAAAAGTGGAATTAGGCAGCAGGGTGTTGGGCTTTGCTGAGGGAGGCTGGTGGGCACTCAGGGAGCCTGTTGGGAAATGGCTTGGAGTCCAGTTTGGTGGAGCAGGTCACTGAGAGCTAATTCTGTAGTTTCTCTTAGGCCTTAGTTTCCTTATCGTTTAAATTATTTGGAGCCAGTGACTTATGTGATCCCATTTTACTTTAAAATCTTAATGTTGATAGGTTTTAATTTTAATTTCTCAGCATTTGTGATTTGTGTTTTTTTCTATAATAATCTCTTCCCCACTGCCTTTAATATAGAGTGGGAATTAAATTTCTTGCTGTTCTTTTAGAGGGTACCTAAATGGGCCTGGCTTTGTCTCGTTTTACAGAGTTCATGCATACTTTGAGGAGCTGAAAAGCTTGGCTTCATTGTGATTCTTAGGGATGTACATACATATACACGGATGACCGTTAAGCCTTTTGGGATTCTGTTTCCTGACTGGGGGTGGCATGCTACTTTTTTTTTTTTTTTCCATTTATTTTTATTTTATTAAAATACAAATGTCAATCAGACAGTTTCAAGACACCTTAACCATACAGAGTCGATGAATTAATACATTGCAAAGTTTTCATAACGTTTTGGTACTGTACAAGGTGCATACATGAAATTATATTTACAGGTTTTTTTATAGCTGAATTATATCAAAGATTCAATAATTATTTACCTAGTGGATGACCATAGCACTAAAAGCCGACATAATATCCTGTCCAACCACCATTAGTGCAGATCTTGCCTCTTAGTAGCCTGAATTTACTCTCCTCAGTTTTTTGGTGGTAGTGAAATAATCTGTCCTAGAACTGAGTTTACAAAACCCAGAGCATGCTTGGATCACATAAGACAGATGAAAACGGTACAATTTCCCCTCAGTGTAGGATTTTTCTGATTCTTCTATTCCATACCTAAAATAGTACATATGACTTATACTGTTTCCCTGGTTTTTGTAATGAGATTAGAAGCCACCAATAGAATCACTGGGTATCTCAGTAGATATTCAAATCTAGTAACTCTAGTGTGCCCACCTTGCTCCAGATATTTTTTATTTTATTGCTTTTCATTTAAAAAATATACCTCTGAAAACTTTTCAAAAGCCACTGCCCAACTACTTGGAAAGTGGTCTGTGATCCCTAGATCATGTGTATCAAATCACCCAGTAATTTCACCATTGCTGTCATTGGGAATCCCAACTTCTTTCCTAACTCTGCATGTGAAATTCCTTGGATAATTTTTATAGAGCCAGAGGTCTTACCTGTCTGTCCCACTTGGCTAGGTCAGGATCTTAGTTACCTTTCAGTAACTGGACTGTTGCTGTGGCCTCTGAAAGGGTCTCCATTCATCAGTTTTTCCTCCTGTATTTCCAACAATGACTCTTCTATGGCTTCTGCCAAACCTGTAACAGTTCTCTTGGAGAAATATTTGCATCATTTTGTCTACAGGTTATATCCACATCATATGTGTGGGCTTGTCATCATCCTCCCTGTCTACACATACGCCACTTCTGACTCCACAGCCAATCCTGAATCATCCTGTTTATGCTTGCAGTTCTCCAAAGCCCTTCTTGACCTTCCTTGGACCTCTGTCCTGAGGACTTCAAACCCTAGCATCCTGGTTGCCATTTTATTTCATTGTTGCTCCTGTAACACTAAGTCTTTGTGTTCTTTTTGCCAATAGAACACAGGCTCCTGACCTGTCTTACATGTCTCTGTACCCCCACACCCTGCCATAGGTGACGCCCAGAAAGCACTCAGATTGTGCTTAATCATGTGCTTCTGTGTGGTTAGTTTCCCATTTAGTCATTGTGCCCTTGACTTAAACTCGTGTCAGAGCCAAATAAGGAGTAGAACATACTCTGTGCTCATAGTTGCAGGGAGTGTCAAGACCTTCGTATATTGTACGGAGATGTATAGTGTTAGTTTCCTCACAGAATCTTCTGTTTCCTTCTGCAGACAGCCGCTGTACTGTATTAAGGAAACAAGACAATGAAGTGCCGGTAAGTACTAGACTACTTGAAACCCTGTGTTCTACTTTACATTAACGAGGAGTGGAGCCACTGTTTACTTATATCACCCGTGGCACTAGGGTTAAACAAGGAGCACTTCCAGATGATGTTGCGCTGTTTTCATTAGAAAGTCACTCACTGCCGATCTTCCTCTTGGAATCAGAGCACCAAATCAGACCATTTCCATTAAGTTTCACAGCCAATAAATGTTGATATTAAAAGAGAGTAAAGGAGTTTCCCAGTCATCTCTTAGAACAAAGATAGTTTTGTTTTGTTTTCTTTTCTTTTCTTTTTTTGCACAACAGGAGATTGAACTCAGGCCCTTATGTTTGCCAGGGAAGCGCTTATTCCACTGAGCCATCTCCTCAGCCCCCAAGACAGTTATTTTTAATGTTTAAAATTACAATATTTTACACTAGAAGAAGCCAAAGAGTCTGTTTTAAGTAGCTTCATACTGAGTTCCAGCTAAGAATAGTTCCAGAGATGACTTTTATTCTTTCTGCAGGCTCAGAAATTCTTCAGTTAAGAGGCATGCTGACATTGTGAGAGCAGCATTATGGGTATTTTCAGAGAAGGTGTCGGGGATCAGTCCTTTATCTGGGAACCTCTTCATCTGCTATTGCAGATGTTGCCCTTCTCATTGGAGACCCAGCTGCACCCCTGTAGGGAGTAGAATGTGGCTTTCTTCATGCTGCCCCTGGGACCTGACCAGGTGCAAAAGATCTAGTCGGCGTAGTACAAGTAGTATCACTGGCATGCTACGATCACACACAACCAGGTTTCCTCACAAATGTGATTAAATATTTAAAATAACATTGAAGTGTTGGAACAATTTTGGTTGTATAGTTAGTCACTATTTTCTTAGTGTAAGTCATGGCACTTGGGCTGATACACTTTGTAATACTATTTTTGTTAAACACTTAATATATTTTTTAACTTACAACTAGCCCATGGAAATCTTAGTTTATGTCGACCTTCATAATGCTGTTGAAAGCTTACCAATTTTCTTTTTCTTGACTTTTAGATTACTTCTACTAAGACAAAGAACAAAGGCAAGAAGAAAAGGCAGAAAGATACAAAGGTATGGGATACTTTTCATACTGATTCTTGTTTAAACCTCACAAGATATGTGAGTAGATAAGAAACAATTCTTGGAATAGAGACTTTCTTAGTAGAGAAAGACTTTCTAGGTCTTAAAGATTTCTTTTCTTTTTTCTTTTTTTATGTTTTTGGTACAGGGTCTCACTATGAAGCTCAGACTTGTAGTGATCCTCCTGTTTTCAGCCTCCCCAACACTGGAATTGCAATCATGTACCACCATGTGTAAACTCAGTGGCCAGCTCAGCACACCTAGTGGGGCAGGACCAGTACAACATGTGGTGCTGGGGATCTAACCTTAGTCCCTGCATTTGCCTAAGTAGGCACTTAGTCCACTGAGCTATCTTGCTGGCCCAAGACCCTAAAGATACTTTAATAGTCATACATTTTAAGAAAACTTAAGTTCATGTTACATATAATTAACTCTTTAAACAAACTTAACTTTTACTCTCATGTTTCCTCACAGAAAATTTTCCAGATATTTCTGAATGAAAACACTGCCCATACTTTGTAGGACTTTATATAGGTGGCTATAGAACAGTGTATGCAGGAAGGCTTTCTGTTCTGGGAAGGTGAGCTCATCTCTCAATTCTGCTCAACCTTGAGCGAGTTGCCTTCCCAGGTCCCCATCTGAATAATAAGAATAACAGTGATACCTGCTGTTTACATGCTTACTAGGTAGATTACCTAATAATTATTAATACTAAACTGAATTTTATGAGATTAGCAAGCAGAATATAATCTGAAATAGTCATAACAAAATGATGAATTTCCATCATCATAGGGTCCTCAGGACTGACAGGACCCTTTCTTTTCATCTATAGCTCCATCTAAGCACATGGGAGAAGCAGGATTTTATTTTAAGGCTCATAGTTGGTTCTCTGAGGCTCTAGCATCTGTCCTGGGCCAAAGGAGATGGGGTAGAAATGTGGGTGAGTGTTGGGATACGGGCAGCTTAGGTGTCCAGACATAGCTTTACTTGGTGTCTTCAGCTAAAATTGGGGCTGTAACTGAGTAAGCTAGGGCTGGGAATGTGGTTCAGTGGTGTAGCACAAGGTCCAGCCTGGCAACCACGAGGTCCTGAGTTTGATTCCCAGTACAAAAAAATCAAAAACCAAACAAAAACTGAGTAATATGTAAAATTTTAGAGCATTGGAAAATGCCCTAAGTGTTAATTTGAGCTTACTTTGTGGATGTTAAAACTTTCATTATTCTGTGTTTCTGATTACAGCAAAATTTGGATAGGTTTTAAGTACTGGAAGTTGACATAGTGTCTATTATCTTTTTTTTTTTTTTTTTTTTTTTAACCAGGGATCAAACCCAGGACCTTGTGCTTACCAGGCAGGTACTTAAGCCCCTGAGCTATCTCCCCAGTCCCAACATGGTGTCAATTATCAATTTCAATGTTGATAATTTTCTTTCATGATTTTCTAATGTAGTGAATCATTGTTTTTTTTTGTCTTTCAAACCAGCTGATGTTAATTGGGTCCGTAACAACTTCATTAACACCAAGTAATGAGACTTCAGGTTATGCCTCTAAGTAAGTCGAATTTATAAATTTTGCTTCATTTTTAACTTAGAAGTCTTTACTTAATAAATCATGTTAATTTAACATACTTTGGAACTTTATTTTTTTAACATCCCTTTCTAAAGATTTGCATTCATTATGACAAATGAATGTGATCCATCTTGATTGAACTGATAGCATATCTTGTAGGGGTTTTTTTATTTGTTTTTTGGTAGAACCGGGGATTGAACTCAGGCCCTTGCGCTTGCCAGGGAACATATCTTGTAGTTGTTGAGAACTAAAAATGAGTTCAAGTTGCAAGACTGATGACGTTTATTCAGTAAATACGTATTGAGAACCTACTATGTGTTAGGTACTGTGGGAAAATCACTCAAAAGTATCTGGAAAGTTATAGTAAAAGTATTTGGTAAAGAGGCTGTAGTGCTGCTAATTAGCATTCTTTTCTGGAGGAGAAAGGAAGGTATTTTGGAGGGTGTATATGATGTTATATCTTAACTTTTTATGCCACTGATTTTCAGCACCATCTGGTTGAAACTGTTTTAAAGAAAAAAATAGATGTAAGAAATAAAACTAAGGAAGAGTAACATTTTTATATTGTATTGCTTTATGGGTTAAAACCCCCAAAATATGATTTTTTGTTTGTATTAAGAGAGTTATAAGAACAGTTAACATTTTCAGTCATTTTCATTGATTTAATGAAGGAGTTGTTTTAATAAGTCAAAATAATAAGAGCCGATCTGAGTCCATTGGGCTACTAAAACAATCTCCTATAAACCAAGAGGCTCACAAACAACAGAAACTTCTTCCAGAGGCTGGGACCAGGTCATAGTGCCAGCATATTTGTTGTCTAATGAGGGCCTGCTTGCAGGTTCAGACATGACACCTTTGCTCCCTGTCTTCACATGATGAAGAGGACAAGGCTACCTTCTGCAACCTCTTTCCTGAAGGCACAGGTCCTTTTCATAAGGACCTGTCCGCAGGACCTAATCACCTCTTAATACCACCTCTTTGTGGTTAGGCCCCACCATGTGAATCTGTGGGAACTAAAACAGACTAGAGCAGGGCCTTCACTGTGATTGAGTGACACTTCAGTATGAGGCACTGTTCTCAGGGCTTCACATGGGTGAACACACTAGAGTCGACTCAAGCAGATAGGTGAAGCCGAGACATCTGCAGGGTAGATAAGGAAACCAGCACTGTGTATGCAAGTCCTTTCCAAGGCCAGAAACTTGTAAGAGAGCCAGAATTTAAACCACATGTTCTAAAAATCAATCAGTCACATATCCTGGTGTAGAGCCCACAATGAAGTTGCTATGTCTTAATTGTTTAATTGTTTATTTTTATTAGTGTATGTTTGTAGTACGTAGCAATGACATTCATTTTGGGGAATTGCTACATAGACACTTCACACCTTGATCATTTTTACTTTCCTTTCCCACTACCCTTCCCTTTCTAAAAGGCTACTTCTCTGTTTCCTACTTTCTCATATTTTGCTCTTCAAATTATTTATATTTTAGGTTTTTCATATAAAAGAAATTACAGGACATACATATGCTGTCCTTGATTTATTTAACTTAGCATTATACTTTCAAGATCCATTCATTTTCCTACATATGACTCAAATGTACCCTTGTTTGTGGCCGAGTAGTACTCTATCTTCTTTGTTCATCTGTAGGTTGCTTCCATAATTTAGCTATTATAAATTACGCTGCAATAAATCTGGATTTGTATGTGTCACTGTAATATGATGACTCTCACTCTTTGGGGAAGATGTCTAGGAGAGAGGTGTAATTAACCCAAATGGAATTCCTATTTTTAGAGTTTTTTGAAGGATCTCTATAGTGGCTAGGAAAAGCAAATAAAAATAACAGTGAGACTCCTTACTTCAGTGAGAATGGCTGTCATCAATGACGTATAAAACTGCCAAGGTTGTAGGGAGAAAGGAAGCCTTCATCATTGTTGGTAGGAGAGTAAACTAGTACCGCAGCTTTTTTTGGGTGCTATCTTACACTGTTTTCTACAAAATCTTTTTATTAATTGCTTTCTATCTGCCTTAATCTCACTTGAATTTGCATTAGTAGCATTTTTATAAAACATTGTTTCCATTTATCTCCTAACCCTTTAATAATTGCAGTTAGTGCAACATTAATTTTTTTTAAAAGGCTGCAGTTTGAAGAAAGTGTACTCTTGGGAATGTCAGGTGTAGGTCTTACCTGCAACTGGAAGGAGGGCTTTTCTGCATTCAGTTTTCTGGTGTACTTTTTTGAAGTTATATAATATGTTTCCATCATTTTGTTGATTTCACTCAAGTTATTTTTCCAGCCTTCCCAAAAGCTGGTTATTCAAAGAATTGTTTCTTAAATCAGCAGACCCAGGGGAGACCCCACTGGCCCATTTGCAGTACCTGAGCACCTGCGGCAGGAGATAGAAGAGTTTGAAGCTCTCTATGCACAGAGGCATGCCAACGAGTACGTTGAGTGTTTGTATGAGAAGCTATGGTACAGTGGCCCAAAGCAAAATGTGCTGTTTGGTACAAATAAGTTGGGTGACATTCCTGCAACTGTTCATAAGGAGGCTGCCAGTCCTTCAACTTATGTCTCTTGCATTTATTAAGGGACTTGTTCGTTGGCCTACCACTCCTGAAGATGAACATTTTTAAAATGTTCTTCTTTTTGTTAACTAAAATTAATCGAAGATTTTTAATTACTAAATTTGAAGACTAACTTTTCATTGTTTCATCAATTTTGAGCTGCTTCTAAGATGCTCTGCTGCTTCCAGGAGATACTTTCTGCTTCTCAAGCTCTCCTGTTATGTCCTGCTAGAACTAATGAACACAGATTTCAAACTCAATCTTTTTATCATGAACTCAAAGGTAGCCATTTGCCAAAAAATGTGATCATTTGCTCATATTTTCCCTATGCAGATGCATGCACAAAGCCCTGAGGTTAGTCTCCAGCACTCATGCGGGGAGGGGAGATAAGGAATGAAAAAATTGAGGGACTTGACCTCCAACATAAGATTAATTTAAAAACCTAACCAGCAGTTGCAGTAGTGTACCTTATAATTGCTTCAGTACTTGGGAGGCTGAGGCAGGAGGATCGCAAATGTAAGTCCTACATGGGGCACTTAGTGAAAGCCGGTCTCAAAAGAAAAGATGAAGAGCTAAGGATGTGGCTCAGTAAAGTGCTCCTGGGTTTAATATGCCTCCCCACAAAAAAATGAAAGGAAAAAAAGCCCTATTCTGAAAATCCTTTCATTCTTCCATAGTAAGATTGTTTCTTCTATTTTTCCTAAATTCCATAATTTTATTTAGTTATTTACCATAGGTCCCTGTTTTTGATTTTTTTTTTCCTTAGAGTACAGTACTATGCAAATTCTTTTTCCAGAGAACTCCTGGGTGACAGTGTGGAAATAGGTACTTAATGATACTGGTACCTCTTAAAATATGCTAGCATTTGCTTCTAGCATCCAAAGCCAAGCTACAGCATATAGTTTTCAGCAGATTTTCTCTTAAAGAATTTATTGCTACTTTAAGTGGGAAGAAACTAAATTTATGAGGAAAAAGATTAATTTGTCTTTATTTTGAGATAGAATGTGTATCTTAGAATAGTGGAAAAACAAGAAATTACAGAAAATTATATCTCAAAATATAATTCTTTATTTTGCAGTGCTAGGGATTGAGCACAAGACCCTGACACTGAGCTATGTCTTCACCCCTTTATAAAATGTTTTGGCCAGGCATGGTGCCACACACCTATAATCCTAGCGCTCAGGAGGCTGAGGCAGAAGGATTGTAGAATTCAAGATGAATTCAAGGCTGGCCTGAACTGCACAGCAAGGGCCTCTGCCCTTTGAGACAGCATTTCACTGGTGGGTTCGATTGTTCTTTTCCTGCCTCAGCTGGCCAGAGTGCTGGGATCACAGGTATGCACTACCATGCCTGGAAAAACATAATTCTTGGAGTTTCAAAAGTAAACATGTGAGGTTAATCATTGTTATCTGATACATTTATCTGCTGTGGTTATTGCACAGTTTTCTTTTGTGCCAAGACCGTCTTAGAACTGGGGAGACAGCTCAACAGCACAAGCACTAGTCTGGCAAGGGCAGGGTCCAAAGTTTGATTTCTGGTGCCTAAAAATAGAAAGTGTTATTTTCTAAATCATTTGCTTTCTATGATGGCATTAACTTACTAAAAACACCTCATGGAAGACTTGTTCTTGAAAACATTGTCTTCGTGGCTCCTGGCTATTGTGGTGTCCACGCTTGTGGTGCATTCACTGTCACAGAGCAGATGCAAAGTTCACTGAAGAGGCAGCTCTGAGTCTGCTGCGGAGCAGGAGAGGAAAGTGCACTAAGAAAGGGAATGGACAAAACAGGGCAGAGCTAGAGTTATGCTATCAGTCAGACCCTACCTGTGGAACTGGCTTGTGGACTACCTTGGTTTATGGGATTGACTTTAGTCTCTCTGAAACTACTTTCCTAGTCAGTTAAAAAAAAAAGTTTTTTTGGTATCATGAATTGAACCCACAAACTTGCACTTGCCAGGCATGCACTGTGCCATTGAGCTATACCCCCAGCCCTAAAACTTTAATAAGTAAATTCACTGATTGAAATGGAATTTTAAAAATTAGTTTCTTCCCATTGAACATTTTTCTCATAAACATTTTTGGAAAAGTGGTTCCAAGACTGATAAATTTTCTCGCTTGTCTTTTTTTCCTTTCAGCAGTTGTAGGGATTGAACCTAGGACCCTTGTGCAGAAGTTTGCCCCTGGGCCTTTTTGATTTTTTTTATTTTGAGACACTTTCACCAAGTTGCCTATGCTAGACTACATCTTCCTGGAATGCTGGGATTGCAGATGTGTACCCCTTAGCCTGCACAAAATAACTTTTTGATTCTCTTTTGCTTTTTATATAAAAAGAAGTTTTTGAAGATTACTTTTTAAGAGTAAACATTTTTTGTTCATTGCATGATTTTTGTTGGTGGGGAGGGCTTTAAAGATCAGTAAGAAGTGAATAGTATTTTGCTTTGGGAAAATATTTTTATCAAATATGTATTTCTTTATAGTAACTCAACTAAATGTAATTTTTTTCCAAGTCATTTGACTCAGTATGTGGAAGACACTGAACCTGTGCAAATAGGGAACAAGATAATAACTGAAGAATATGAGTTCTTCCCAGAAGAAACTCGAAAGATACTAGAACAAACTGGAAGCTTAAAATCTTTTCTCCTGGGATGTCCACATTTTGTTGTGATTGACAACTGTATTGCATTGAGGAAGGTTACATTACGGCTCAAGAAAAGAAGAAAGAAGAGAAACATGAAAGCAAGAGCAGAAGAGATTTCAAAAATAGAAGAGTCTTTACGAGCTAAACTATGGCCAAACCAAGCTGCTGGTGGCCCTCAGCCAGATGGACAGTCTAGCCCAGTGCCTGACGCAGCTCCAGCACCAGATCCAAAGGACACAGAGCCCAAAGATGCAGAGCCCAAGGACACAGAGCCCAAGGATGCGGAGCCCAAGGACGTGGAGCCCAAGAACGTAGAGCCCAGGGATGGGTCTGCTAACCCTCCCAGTCCTGTCTGTGAAGACAAGAAGCTCAAGTCTGGGCCTGAGAGTTCTGCCAGTCCAGTTTCTACACTTGTAAACTCTGAAGGGGTCTCTTGTGATTCTCCCAAGCCACTGCCTAAGGCTGCAACACCAGCTTATTGGGCTCAGTCACACATGGTCACGACATTCTGTACCTACCTGCCATTCCAGGGATTTGGAATCAGCCAGACTCCACCAGCATACATGAACGTACTGCCAAGCTTGCCCCGGTACACCAGCATCTACACACCGTTGGCCGGCATCTCCTCTGATTACCAGCGGCAGAGGGCAATAGTCCCACTGGTGCCACCTTTTCTTGCCAATGACAGACTGAAGAAAAATGCTCTTTTGTACTTTAAAGATCCTAATTTGAATGCTGAGAAGGCTGCTGGTAAACCAGTCACCTCTGAAATGCAGATCCCTAAGAACTCTGGAGTAAGATCTGGAAAATCACAGAGCAACTCAAGTGAAACTCACACAAGCTCAGACAGTAGATGCAAAGTCACTGCAGAAAGTGCCCCACATACACGGGAGGCTGCTGTACAGGTGAGATTTAAGAAGATCCTAGTACTGCTGCTAAGTGTTCCCTTTTAAGTTTTCATTGCCAATATTTAATAAATTTTATTTAATAAAGTCTTTAAAAATGTTTGGTTTTTTTTTTTTTTTTTTTTTTTTTTAATGTTTGGTTTTATAATAGTTAATTAAGGGCCAGCCAAATAGCTCAGCAGACTAAAGCACATGCTGAGTTATAGTGCAGCTGCCGGGGTTTGGTCCCCTTTGTGCTGTGCCAGCCCCGCTCCCAGGGTGTGCTGAGAGGGTGACTGAGACTGAGCATGGTGGCGCACACCTATAATCCCAGTGCTTGGGAAGCTGAAAACGGGAGGATCCCCACGAGTCTGATATATGTAGTGAGACCCTGTAGACCCTGTATTAAATTTAAAAAATAATTAATGAAGTTTTTACCTGAAAATATTTTAAATAGATGAACCCTTTAATGAGGTTATGACAGGTAATTTTGCTAGAAAGAAGTTTGGGTCTAGTAAGTAATATTTTGCCTTATCCAAATGGTATACCAATTGAGAAATATGGCCAGCAGGTGGAGCCACAGCATCACCTCAGAAGGAGTAGAGACAGGGAGAGCATGAGGAGTAAGGGCGCCAACAACAAAGCATCCCTACACTGCTCACCCTGCCAGGCAGCAAGAAGAGAATAGGGGGAAGAAGGGAGGCGTCTGAGTGACAGAGCCAGCTTCCCCTGCCAAACCAGATGTAGGAATGAAAGTTAAAATAGAGGCCTCCGACGGAGAAATGAGAGCAACCTCAGAGTTCCTTAGGAGCACCACACAGTGTGCAGATAACTGGAGTCCTTACTAGTTGTCTTCATAATGGAGTTCATTAAATCCTTGTTTAACTTGCCCCTTTCTTCATTTAAGTTTCTGTTTTCTAGAAAGCTTTGAAATACACATGTAAGAATAGTGAACCAGTATCATCTCAATTATAACTCATTCTAAATGGTAATTTTTCCTAATGGAAACATTAATGGAAAGCATAAAACCCATGACATAATTTGAAAAAATTGTGGACATGTTTTGTTTTTAAAACGCTACTTATTTCTCTGGAACAAATGAGATAATTCAAGTGCTCTGTCCCGTAGGTGGCTTGGCCCACAGAACACCAGGAGGTCAACACTGAGCCATATGTTCCTGTGGAGGTGCAGCAGGTGAGCCCTAACTGTGCTAGGGTGTGCTGTGTGTGAGCTTACCTAGAAGGAAATGATGGAGTACAACTATTTTAGAGCCACCTATGAAGTTATCAGGGAAGAAACTTTAGAATATAGCAAAAAATTGTTTATATTCTTGAAATTTGAAGAGGCAAAGGAATGGTGTTAATTTGTATAATGATCATGTTTTCACTTATACATAAACTTACATATGTGAATGATATAAAAAGATATTGAAAAGACCCTTAATACTTTGTGAATGATTCAACTAGAAAAGCTACCTATATAATACATTTTGTTAGTTAAAAGTATATAATATACTTTGTTGATACAAGGATAGCTGCTGAAAAGGAATAGGAGAAATTCACATCTATTTTTTGACCAAAAATAACAGAGAATTAATGACTATCTCTTAGCATATTGGTAGCTTTTACTCTCTTAAGCCAAAAGCTATCATCTGTTTAAATGGAAACATCGGGCTAGGGAGATAGCTCAGTAGAATAAGTGCTTGCCTGGCAGGAACAGGGTCCTGAGTTCAATCCCCAGTACCACAAAAAAAAAAAAAAAAAAAAAACTTAATTTTTTTTTATATAATTCAGGTACAAAAAATAAGATAAGTAAACAGCTACACTCTTAATTTACTGATAAGAGACATCTGCTATAATAATATCTGTAAGTATAATATCATGTATGCACCTTGTACGATACCAAAACAGTATAAAAACAGTTTGCAATGTATTAATTTATCAAATCTGTCTTGTTAAGGTGTCTTAAAACTGTCTGATTGATATTTGTACTTCAATAAAATAAAAAACAAATTAAAAAAAAACAAAAAAACAAAAAAAACCATAAATGGAAACATCACTGTTAATGTTTATTATTACTTTGGATATACTGACAAAATTAGATATGAGAACAAATAAAGGTAGAAAATCATTACTTATAGAGGTTGAAACCATACCTGGAAAATCCAAACTCATCAGCTGAAAATCCACATCAGAATAAAAGAATCCAGAAAGGTAATTGGATAGAAAAGAAATACTTCTCCATATAACAACTGGCTAGAGACTGGCGTGGTGGTGCATGCCTGTAATCCCAGCTCTTGGGAGGCTGTAAACAGGTGGATCACTACAAGTCTGATCTAGTAGTAAGACCCTGAACACCCTGTAGACCCTTCCCTAAAGTACAAAAAATAAAGAAATAAAAAATAAAATCCAAATTCAGTAGTATAATGGGATACAAATTCAACACAAAAATTAACAGCATTCTGGTACACAAGCAAAAAACTCAGAGAGAGAGAAACTAGGGAAAGCACACCCTTCATAAGAACATCTAAAAATGAAATACGTAGAAATCAACCTGTGCAGTGAAATAGATACTGTGAAAGGAAAAGAATTTGTTCAATGGGAAGGAAGAACTGGGATGAGGAAAGGGTGAATGAAAGAAGGGAAAAAGATATATTTAAGTATATATGCAGAATACTTTGGGTAATTATACTGCCTGTTTCTGCTGGTCTTTTGAAAGAAGCAGTTAATGCTTAATTTTTTTTCTTTTCTTACTATTTTTTTATTTTCTTACAACTTTCTTGTTGTTGCTTTGTTTTTTCTTTAAACCAATTTTGTGCATTTATTTCTGAACAATTTGAAGATAACATCATGCAATAAAGCAGCTATTATTGAATCCCCCCCAAAAAACTGATTAGAATATTTAAAGAGTCATTTTTAAAACAACAAAATAGTAAATTACTTAAATCTGTGTAAAGAATATTTCAAAATGCTAAAGACTCATGGAAGACTTAAATGATAAGGTTTTTGTGTATTTGGCCTGGAAGACCTTTGCTGATAAAGAAATGGGTTTTCCCTGAAGCTTTAAGTTTAGCACAATTCCAGTATACACATGAGCAAGCTGTTCATTAATATAACAAATGGCCTCAGATTCTAGTACCCTAGAAAAATGACTAGTATTTATTATCTCACATCGCTCGGAGTTCAGGAGCAGTTTCTGGGGCATATCTAGAGACCCTCATGAAGTTCCTGTGAAGGTGCTGAGGAGAGCTTAGTCATCTGCAGGCAGCCCAAGCTGCTCTGAGACAGTCACTCACGTGCCTGCAGGCTGGTGCTGGTGGGCAGTAGGATGCTATTCTTCTTACCTGTGGACCTCCACATAGCACTGTGGCTTCTGGGACTCCTTGGAAAGTCAGGCTCCATCATTTGCCCTGTATCCTGTTGGACACACAGCACTGGGCCAGCAGTGATGGGTGGTAGGAAAGGTGTATACACAGGGTCTGAGGAGATGGCTCAGTGGAATGAGCACTTCCCTGGTGAGCACAAAGACCTGAGTTCAATTCCTGATTCCACAAAAAAAAAAAAAAAAAAAGGAAAGGTATACACAAGGGTGAGAGTTCCAGGGGGCTAGACGCTTGGGGCCTGCTTTACAGGCTAGACACTATAGGATTTATTTGGAAACAGATAAAATGATGCTGAACTTGCTGTGTGCAGCCTTCATAGTTGTAATCACAGCTTCTCAGGAGATTGAGGCAGGAGAATTACAAGTGTGAGGCCAGCCTGAGCCACTTCATTACCCTGTCTCAAAATAAAATAAAAATGACTGAAGCTGTAACTCAGTGGTAGAGCATTTTCCTAGCATGTGTGAGGTTGTAGTTTCCATCCTGACAACAGAAAAAAAAACAAACATGTGGACAAATCTTAAATATTGAGAATGGAATAGCCAGCTGTGCCTGCACACACTTGTAATCCCAGTAGTTGTGAGGCTGTGGCAAGAGTATTGTTGTGAGTTCAAGGCCAGCTTGGACCACATAGTAAGACCCTGTCTCAAAAAAAAAAGAATGGCAAGTGAAAATAAACTAGGAAATTATACAGCTAAGTAGTAAAGCACAGAATCAGTCTTATTAATCACATAATAAAAGTTCATTGGAATGGGAGCTGGGGAGATAGTTCAGTGGCATAAACTCCTGCCTGGCAAACATAAGGTCCTGAGTTCAATTTTCAGTAACCCCCCCCAAAAAAAACAATGAGTTCATTGGAGTAAAGAATACAGGACTATATTGGATTATTTTGCTGAATTCACCTACAATATTTAGATGCCATCTCTGACAAAGCTAAACAAAAAAAGAGAATATAATTTAAGAACCACTTTGTATTGTAAAATAATTAAGATAGATATACAGCTTACTTCAGAAGAAAGATTTGTATTAATAGTTTTTGGATAGGATATCATGTCTGCATCTTGTACTATGAATAACTACTATGAAGACAACAATGTTTTGAAACTGTTCTACTAGTTGATTTTGAAACTCTCATTGCTGTTTGTTTCTCAGTAAAATTAATTAAAGAAAAAAAAAGAATATGAAAACTAGGCCGGCCAGATAGCTCAGCGGATTATTGAAAAAATACTTTATGGTTTTAGCCCATTATAAAAGAATAAATATCCCTTATTAATATAAGTGATTACTTAAAATGTGAAAAATTGAAAAACATCTACATTCATCTTATCTGTGTTAATGGGTACAGTCTTCTAGGTCTTATTAAACATATACATCTGAGTAAGCAATGCAATTTTTTTTTTGTCTTTTTTTTTTTTTTTTTTTTTTTTTTTTTTTTTTTTTTTTTTTTTTTTTTTTTTTTTTTTTTTTTTTTTTTTTGTCTTTTTGAGACAGGATCTCACTATGCAGTTCAGGCTGGCCTTAGACTCACTTTGTAGCTCAGGCTGGTCTCGAACTCACAACAGTCCTCCTGCCTCAGTCTCCCCAGTGCTGGGATTACAGGTATGCGCCACCATGCCCAGCTCTTTTTTGTCTTTTTGAGACAGGGTCTCACTATGCAGTTCAGGCTGACCCTAAGCTCACTTTGTAGGTCAGGCTGGTCTTGAATTCACAACAATCCTCCTGCTTCAGCCTCCCGAGTGCTGGGATTACAGGTATGCGCCACCACGCCCGGCCAGGCAATGCAGTTAGCAGGTGGGATCATGCCAAACTAGTTGTATTTGAAATTTGTAGTCTTGATTAACAAATTATGGATTTTTAATAAATTTCAACTAGTCAGTAAACCTAGAGTCATACTACCATTTTAAATGTGTACTGGAGGGGCTGGAGAGATAGAATAAACACCTGTCTGGCAAGCACAGAGTCTTGAGTTCAATCCCTGGTACTACAAAAAAAATATCTTACATGTATACTGGGTATTCATTGTGAATGTATGATTTTTTTTGACTGATTTTTTATAGTTGAACATTTAGGTTGTGTCAGCTTTTCATACTTACAAATAGTGTTTGTGAACATTTTTGGCTATGGATAGTACAGACAGAGTAGAGTGCCTGGTACTGAGCTTTTATATTGACTTAGCTCTAAACCAAGTAGTTATGTTATTTAACAAGTTAGTATTCGTCACCCCTCAGTAACTTTTTCAGCAGACCCAAGCGTGTTGCACACTCTGGGAGGTTGCATACTCTGGGAGGCTGAGGCAAGAGAACTGCAAATTGGAGCCCAGCCTGGACAACTTAGAGACTTGGCAAGATCTTGTCTCAGAATAAAAATGGTCTAGGGATGAAAAAGCATTCTTTTTATCTGTGTCGGGAGCATTCACAAGTGCTTTCTAAAATTATCTCTTAGTTTCAGGCCCTGCGCAACAGTCTAGTTGATTGCTAGCTTCTTAACCAGTAAGATTTACATTTGAACCCCAGTGCTTCTCCTTTTTCTGAGACTTTCAGGAGTCTCTCACATACATAACCCCTGATTTTCTGACTTGATAAAGGCAAAAATAATTTATTTCTCACAGAAATGTGATGAAGCTTAAATGTAATAAGGGGCCAGAGAGATAGCTTAGTGGCATACGCGCAAGGTCCTTTAAGTTCGATTTCTGATACAAATAATGAATGAAGGAATGTAATAATGTAGTTATAGTAGCCTATCTCCATGGTAATTTGGAATAAATAAATTTATGCCAGGTTGCCAGTCATTGTTATCCTTTGGTCAAGTTGAAAATAAAAAACAAAGAGTAAGATCTTGAATCGTAGAATCTTGTTCATGAATCATATTTAAGTTGATAGTTCCCTATTTGAACTTGGGCTCTATTCATTGTGCTAAGCTCTCAGTCTGGACAGGCATAAACTGACCCCCCCCTCCAAGGCACACTGGCATGTCTGATAACCCTCCCCAGGGACATAGTTCTCTGATAAATGCTAGAGTTGCACATACTTGATTCCTTGCCTTGGAAGAATGCTTGGGTATCAGGCAGGGGTACAAGAGTCATGGAAGAAGGCCCAGGCTTGTGCCACTAGGATAGATTTCTACAGCTTGGGTGCCATAGGAGAGTAGTGCCTGGCAGCTGGGAGAAATTTCCAGCGTCTCCTTCTTCACACACAAGCTTTTGGTTGCCGCAGTCCTCACTGCATGAGAAGGTTTTTTAAAAGCCTTGCATAAGGGACATGTGTTGTTTGTCAGCATTTTATATTGCAGTATGACTTCTGGGTTTTTTGTTTTTAAGCTGGTTTAAGACACAGATAACTGAATTCAGTTCACTGACAACAAATTTGTCTTTTCCAAATAAC
Organism: Ctenomys sociabilis; assembly: GCA_004027165.1. Taxonomy (NCBI): domain Eukaryota; kingdom Metazoa; phylum Chordata; class Mammalia; order Rodentia; family Ctenomyidae; genus Ctenomys; species Ctenomys sociabilis. The sequence continues at coordinate 101,408 of PVKA01003023.1, forward strand.
CAGGAACTGTCTGTGTGAAACATTTAAAAGCAGGGTCCAAGATAATATGTTCTAGTCATATCTAAAATATGTAAAATAGGTACAACCTATAAAACCTAACAGTTTCTGATGTTATTTGTAATGAGTAACATTCAAATGAAACTATTGATCTAGCATTGAATCCTACTAAAACAAATAATCAGAACTGATCATGGTATGACTTGCAAAATTTGATTATGAATTTAAATGATACAAATAATTGTGTTACAGACCTAACTCTGGTAAGCCATGTTTAGGGGTTTTAATTCCTGAACTGTTGTGACATTTTCCCAGTAAAATTTGATCTTCCTTTCATTCCTTTTGTATAAGAAACAGCTCATAAGTAGGCATTTTACAAGTTTTAATCGTTTTATAATTTACTTGTAGGGAGATATTTCACAGATTGAAAAGGAATACTATGTCTTACAAGAGCAACTTAAAGAAGCATGTGAAAACTATGAACAGATAAAACTCATCTACTCCGAAGAAACCAGGAACATGGAAGAAAAGCTAAAAAAGAATCTACAGGAAAACAAGGTGACAATATCTGAAGCCCTGCTTAATCGCCTGTGGCAGGAGCAGGACCACCCAAGCATTGGGAGCCTCAGCTAGCTGAAGCTGTACTGTTGGCTAAACAGTGGAGAAGTGCCTCTCAAATTTCTCTAAACGTATTCAAATGCTAGTGTTTCTGCATTCTATCTCTGTCTGTCTGTCTGTCTATCTATATCAGGAATGGAACTCAGGACCTTGTGCTGTGTCAGTGAGCTATATTCCTGGTCCTCCAAGTTGCTTTAGAGAAAAGGGCTATAACCTGGAGTTTTCCTTTATCTATTATTTGCCTGGTTATTTAAAACCCTTTCTAGTGACTAAGTTCTAGTGCTGAGAGGCAGCATCTTAGCAGAGGTTCTGATCATGAGTCCTGAAGCAAACTCGTAGGTGCAGATCCAGGCTGGGCTCTATTCTAATAGCTCTAGTTTGGGCATGTTACTTCACTTCTCTGTGCTTTAGTTGCTTCTCTGAAAAATTTGGGCAATAATTGCTCAAACTTTATGATTTAGCTCACCACTACACCCTGCGTAGTGTGCTGGACTGGACATCGTAGTGTATATGTATAATCCCAGCTCTATGAGAGCTTAAGTCAGGAGAGCCACAGGTTAGAGCCCAACCTGGGCAATTTGAAAATTAAAAATGGTTGGAGATATAGCTGAGATGTTAAGACCCTGGATTTAGGCCCTAGCAGTGTGGCAGGATCCAGCCTGGTGCAGTGTGAGGGCTCAGTTGCCACTATTGTAACAATTACTATTATTGCCATATCTTTTCTTACTCTTTTGGCAGTATGAAGATAATTCCTGCAGCCTTAGGCATATTAGAACTGTATTACAGAGTATCTTCTTTGAATCTACTGATTTTGACTGTTAGTTAAGACTGACCAGTGTAGCAGTACCAGTTATGAGCAAGGCCACATTAATGAGGAATGATAGTTGTGAGAAAATTACATTGTGTTTCTTTAAAAAAAAAAAATGCTGTCATCTGCTTAGAAAAGAAGAAGAAAAAATATTTTAAAAGGAAAGAATTCATTCCAGAAGTATGGGTCAGCAGCTGGAGTAACTTATATTAAATAATAAAAAATGAGTTTAGTGAGACCTTCATCAAGAAACTCATTTATTTAAAATTTAATTAAAATTGGAAGGAAAAGATCAGTACACAAAGGAAGCTGCTATGTCATTCCCCAGGACTTGTTTACTCTCAGGATGAGACATGGGAAGTTCATTTGAGGAGACTTATATGGAGCCAAAGATTTTCTTGCTCAGTTTCCTGGTTGGAAAAGGCTAAATACACTTAAAAAAAAAAAAAGAAAAAAGAAAGAAAGAAAAACCTGCCTAGCACGTGGCACACAGGCCACAGGTATGAATAAATAAAGTCTCCAGCCAGCTTCTCGCTCATAACAAGGACCCTGCTTGCTCCCTGTCCTCTCCACACTGTAAGGCCTGCTTCTGACCAAGGGAGCTTTCGATGAGTACTAAGCACGTGCCAGGCGCTGAGGACCCAGCAGGTACCACAGGAATGGAGCTTGGGGCAGTGTCGCAGTTGCTCAGTGAATCTTAGCTACTCCCTGCCATTCTTTTGTATTTCTCAGGGAGAAAGTCAACAAAACGGAATGAATGTCAGTGTAGACTTCTGTTACTTTGGGAGTTTGATTGTAGTAGTGGCCAGGCCAGCTCTGTGAAAGATGAGGCAGACTGGACGCCATTTATTGAGGGTGCTGTTTGGTAAGTGAAGTTTTGTTTCTGGCAGGGGCTTTTCAAGCTTCATAAATCAGTAGTTTCACTCAGTACTCTTATCAGGGCAATTCATCAAGGCTCCATTATTTGTGAGCTGAATCAGGAAACTTATGGGGCAGAAAGCAACCTGGGAGGAAGGAGCAGCTTTGCCTGGTGCTCTCTGGCCTTGGGCTTCTGCCCTTAGCATGCTTTGGGTCTGCTAGATGTGAAGCAGGAACATGATCAGCGTTTAAATTTTAAAAATGTATTACAGTAAAACACATCCTCATTAACCCCCTCAAACAACACTTACTCCGTGTTCCTGCCACTTCCTGAAGCCATTCTTAAAGGCGGTCTTTACAAGGTATGACCAAAATGTGCTGACTGCTCCTGCTAGGTAGCATCTGGCAGAAAGGCAGCTCATAGAAGCATGGCACTGCAGCCTTACCCACTTAGTCCCCAGATCTGGCACCAGGTGTCTGCTGGTGCTTCCCCAAAGTGAAGTATCTGTGAAACGTTAACATTTTGAACCAAGTCAGGAGACTAAGATAGCCATGATGGCACAACTGAAGACACGAAAGAGGACTCCAGAGCTGCTGCAGAAAGTGGCCAGAATGATGAGGTGTGTTCACAGCAAAGGGAAGTATTTAATGCAGTGTATTTTTTACTGTAATAATTTTTTAAAATTTAAATTTACACTGGATTTTTTTTTATCTGATCTCATGTGGGCTATAATCTGGTCTAATCGGTCCAGGTTTTAATGAGATAGTTGTTTAGTCCCTCAGAGTACAGGTTTGACATATCTTTAGACTTCTCTGGTGAAATGTTTCCTATCAAGATAAGTTGCTGATCTGAATTCTTTGGTTTCTGTTCACACAAAAGCAGATAGGTCTTAGCTGCAGTCACTTACTTATTACTCATCTAGCAACTATGTTATCAAAAGGTATTCAGTATAAACAGCAAGTGAACTCATGTAGTATTTTCACTGCCTGAGCTGTGTCTGTGTACATGTTTGTAATACTTCATGTGCTTTGTTACCTGACCTCCCCGAGGAGCTCATTGCCAAGTAGGTTCTCATGCCCCTGCGTAACCTTGGGTTGCACTAATCTCCCAGCCAAGAGCCAGATCCAAGGTGAGATCATGGGCTCCCAAGTGGATACAGGACAGGCGAGAAGAGCAGCGGGCTTGGCTCCCATAGCAAGACTAGCAAATCAGCATTGATCCTGGTCATAGAACTGAACCAGGTGCAACACCAGATTTGTAAATAGGAGTAGGCGTGCAATCACGTAGGTCACAGTGATGACTTGACACATTCAGAACGAGCAAGGTCTCAGAGAGGAAAATGTGGGCAGGCTGCCTGTCACTGAACTGTTGTTCAGCCTCTGCCACCTGGAGACAGGAGGCCTCTGCCACCTGGAGACAGGAGGCCTCTGCCTTCTATAGCCCCCAAATTCAGGAGTCCCAGAAGGTTGGTTTGGGATACACTGTCCTACTTAGGGAGAGGCCTTGTGTTTCTATAGCTCAAGTCTTGTCCTCAGTTACCTAGGCACATTTGAACTTGGGCAGAAAGTGAAAGCTACAGGAAAGCTGATGGGAAGGGAGGTGTTGCAGCTTCCCCCAGAGCAAGTGTGTCCAACTGCAGCCTCCATACGGCCCTGGACAGCCAGGAATGTGGCCCCACGGGTTGTACATTTGTAGTATTATTATTGATTTTCAGTGATTTTTTTTATGCTTTTATTATGCCAGGCTTGAGCTCAGACAGTGTTGGTGCAGGGGAGAATATGATGCTTCTACCTCCTATGCCCACTACAGAGCCACCCATATCAGATATTGTAGGCACCTGTGCAGCTTGGCAAATAGGATGCAGCAGTTACCAACACTAGTGTTTCAACCCACCTCTGAGGCTTTGCATCTGTACAGATGGGTGTTTATTGTTGCTAGACATTTAACTTTTCTCAAGTATTAAATTTGGGCTTGTTAAAAAATAACTTAGTACCTTAAAATATAAGAACAGAAGTTTCTTTACTGATACATGTTATATTGTGTATGCAGCTCTAAGCAGTTCCTTTTCATTCAATGTAGCCCAGGCAAGCCAGAGAGTTGGACATAAAAGCCCTAGAGTGGAGAGGAGTAAGGATTTCACTAGTAGCCATTGATGACCCTGGGATCTCAAACTGGAGATTACTAATCATGTTGCTGTTAGTTGTTTCTTATAAACAGTATTTAATTATCTCGTTCACATTTAAATTAATCGTTAGATTGTTTGTCTTTTTTGGGATTGAGCTCAGGACTTTGCGCTTTGCCAGGCAGGCACTTATGCTACTGAACTACTTCCCCAGCCCTTAAATTAACTGTTATAATACTAATATATAAGAATATTTTCCTTAGGTGACTGCTGGTATTTACAATAAGCATGTGGCCTACCCATACCCTGGTTACCTCTCACTGGATGGTACTTCAAAAAGGACCTAAAACTTTTTTTTTTTTGGTCTTTTTGAGACAGGGTCTCACTATGCAGTTCAGGCTGGCCTTAGCTCACTTTGTAGCTCAGGCTGGCCTCGAACTCATAACAATCCTCCTGCCTCAGCCTCCTGAGTGCTAGGATTACAGGCATGCGCCACCACGCCTGGCCTTAAAACTTTTAGAATATTTGTAGTTTGGGACATTTCCTAAAGCAGAAACTGCATAATGAAATGACTTAAAGGGACAGGGTATCTATTAGTGTTGAACCTACCCTCGTGGGGCAATGAGAAGAGTTTTGCTTCTTTGTCACACTGGCTGAAAGGCTGGTAGGCATTTAACCTAGATGCACTTTAGAGCATCTAGAAGAATTGCATTGCTATTCTTAAAAGCAAACAGAACTACAGGACTTGCCAAGTAAAACTCGTGCCAGCTCCTCCAGATTTGGGCTGCGTGTGGGTGCGCTGAAGTGGCTTTTCTGAGCAGCTCCTTATAGCCAGGTGCACTTGGCACTCCAGACATAGCCGCGTGGTGAGGTAGCCCAGGCTGGCTGGGCCACAGGGCTCAGGCTCACGCCTATTCCCTCAGCATGAATCACTGTGAAAGCCAAGACACTGTCGCCCTCTAGCTTCTCAAGGGGTAGTTTTAGTAAATCTTGCCATTCAAGTACTTTCTAAAATTTTTTTTTTTTTTTTTTTTAGATCTCAGAGACAGAATTAGATTGGTTCATCCGGGATTTGGAAGCAGAAGTTACAAACTGGGAGCAAGAGAAAAAGGAAATCCAAGACAGACTAAAAACAATGAAGAAGAAAATTAAAAAGGTTTGGAATGCCAACGAAATGTAAGTGACAATTCAAAGGCAATATTTTTTATTTTGATATTGGGATTTTGTGGTTTTTTTCATATCTCTTCTAGTTAATTTCAAACCATATCAAGTAAAAACTGATACATAAAGTTTTACATTGTTTTTATCTCATTTTAAAAAGCATCCATTGGCTATCTCACTTAAAACTGTCTCTAAACCTAGCATGTTTTCAGATAAATCACAGTGTGTATCACCTGGGCTGGATGGTAGCAAGATCTTAGGTTTTTTCTCATTTGAACACCACCGCTCACTGGGAACATGACCTTTTACCTTCTTCTCCTGATTGGTAAAATAAGAGGGTTGAGGGTAGATCTAGAATACTTTATTCATACTTCGATCCTAAATCATTATATTAAATTGTGATCTTATGAAGTGAAGAGATGGCTAATACATGCAGACCTGAACATAGCTGTCAGGTGGGCCAGCTGTGTCCTAAGATCCTCTGTGATCCACTCCCACCATCTTCCTGCTCCAAACAGCATTATGCCATGTGACTCTTCAGCCTAATTTGTTGTCTGCCCTGTGTGCCAGCGTCTGCACACACTGGCTGAAGTGAAGCCATCTGATCATGCAGGCCGGCTGGGTTCACGGGGGCCGCTCAGCAGCAGCCCTGGGCAGCAGTCTCCTGCGTGCTGACTGCAGCATAGCTCAGCCTCTTCCTCTGTCAGTGCCATTGTCTCTCTTCATCTTTTATCAGCATGACCCTTCCATGTGCTCTCAAGCACAGTAGCCAGACTTATGATGGTTCAGGACTCTGAAAGATGCAACCCTGAGGAAGACACAGGCTCAACTGTCCTGGCGTCACTCCTGTCCTGTGCTCTTGCTAGAGCAAGTCTCGGTCCTCATACAGATACAGTGGTATAGAAGGAAAAGGGCATCAGGTGTGGCCTGTAATCCCAGACCCAGGCAGCTAGAATGTGAAATCCATCTGCTTCAGCGCCCCTGGTAGCTGAGGTAGAGGCACGTGCCACCACACCCAGCTTGTGATGTTATTTTGGTTATGGCCAAGTAGTTTTATTAGTAGAACACAATTATGGAAACAGTAATGTCTGTAAAGCTCTGAGTATTTGTAGATGTCCTCTCTTAATTGTGTTGCTAAAAGCATGGGAATGGAGCTGGGTGTAGTGACACATGCCTGTAGTCCCAGCACTTTTGAGAGCTTGAGGCAGGTCCATCCCAAATTTGAGCCTACCTGGGAGGTTTAGCAACTTACTAAGACCCTATCTCAAGATGAAAAAATGCAAAATGGCTTGAGGATATAATGTAATCTTCTGAGTTCAATCCCTTGTATCATGAGAAAAGTGTGGAAATAGTTTTATTTCTTATATTTTTCTATGTTCTCTTCATATATACTATGTAGCTAGATTTTTCTAGATACATTTTTAGAGAAATATGAAGATATGAAGAATGATTTCATTAGTGTGTATAATTTCTTTTTTTAATGTATTTGGTTGTTACAGGGTTTCACTATGCAACTTGGATTCATAGTGATCCTCCTGTTTTCAGCCTCCCCAGCACTATGTCCGGACTCTGTGGCTGGCTCAGCACACCCTGGGAACAGGGCTGGTGCAGCATGTGGTGCCAGGGATTGAACCTTAGTCCCTGCACTTGCCTAAGCTTGCCTAAACAGGAGCTTTAATCTGCTAAACTATCTCGTCTGTCCCTTTTTTTTTTTTTTTTTTTTTTTTTTTTGTACTTGGCACAGGGTCTCATTATGCAGCTTGGACTTGTAGTGATCCTCCTGTTTCAGCCTCCCAAGCTGGGATTCTAGGCATGTGCCACCATGCCCAGTATTGGTGCCCAGCTTGGTACACCTGGAGTGGGCCAGCACAGCATATGGTGCCAGGAATCAAACCCAGCACCTTGTACTTGCCTAGGCAGGCACTTAGACCTCTGAGCTATCTCCATGGCCTGATATCTACAATTTTTAATCTCACTTATCCATTAGCTCCAGTGTCTCTTTTGTTTGGTACCAGAAATCAAACTCAGGGTGTCGTGCTTGCCCAGTGGGCACTTTTGCAGCTGAACTACACCTCAGTCCCCCAAATTACTCATTAAAAATGAGTAGAAATTAAAACTTAACTCATTCCTAGCAGTGGCACAATTTAGAGGTGGCTCTGAAAGATGCTCGAGTTCATGACAATATTGAGGACTGGAGGGAGGGTGGAGAAATTGTCCCGAAGAGGTAGAATGGTTGTCCAGCAGGCTGTGTTCAGGAGCACTAGGTAGCAGTGACTGCACAGGTGTGTAAGGCTGAGGGGAGAAAAGCTAATACTGCCAGTGCTGCTGCTTCCAGTCCAAGACCTGGGGCCTGCGGCCTGGCAGGGTGGCAATGTGTGGGCGTGCTTCCACTGGGACTCTGCCGGTCCTGCCCTGTGTCAGGTCTTCCCCATGGGTGGGGCAGTCTGCAAGCCGTGACTCAGTGTGGGGCAAGGAGCTGCCCATCCTCCAGGGCTCAAGGAAAATTCTCCAGCATGAAAAGGACCACAAACTCTGCCTCTGTATAAAATGCTAGAAATGATACAAATTGTAGAAACACGGAATGTTCAAGAAATACTTATATGGAGCCAGGGATATAGTTCACAGCATAAGCGCCTGCCTGGCAAGCACAGTGTCCCAAGTTTGATCCCTGAGACAAAAAAAAAAAAAGAAATGCTTATATGGATGTGGGTACAATGTGCAGAGTTGTGTTGAAAAAAATCTGAACATTAATTAAAATTTGGTGACTCTGTTTTTATAGGTCTATCCAGAAAAATGATGGAGTAGATAAGGAATATGAGTTATGCCTGGATCAGTCCCTTGAAAACAGGCAAATTAAGCTTAAATTTACTTTAATATTTTACATTGTTCCAATCAGAGATAAGCACACTAAACTTCTAAAAATATATTGTTGCTTGCCTATTTATTTTTAATAATTATACATTTATTTTATTTCATTTTAAACCAACATTTAAGCATTTAATTTTACTACATTTCTGCATTTATTTTCCATTATCAGTATAAAATGCCTGAAATTTTTTTTTTTTAATCTTTTTGAGACAGGGTCTCTCTATGTAGCTCAGGCTGCCCTTGAGCTCACTTTGTAGCCCAGGATGGTCTTAAACTCGCAACAATCCCTCCTGCCTCAGCTTCCCAAGTACTGGGATTACAGGAGTGCACTACTATGCCCAGCCAACAATATCCTGAATGTATCATTGTCAGTTACCCCTTTATTTTCTTGAATTAACCTGAAGCTAAAAATATATTGAAAAAAACTTTTCTGAGCAAAAGCTCCCTGAAAGAATGGGAGGCTACAGCTCAGTGGCAGAAGCTGTTGCCTGGTGTGTGTGGTGTGGCTTCCATTCCCAGCACCACCGAAAAACCCAGACTTTTATGTTACTGTTGTGCTTGTTGCTCGGTCATTATTATTTAAGGGACTTATATTATAGACCCTGTAAAGAGTTTCCTTTTAATCTTTACTAATGGACATTACATGTTCTCACATACTAGTAACCAGGCTACTGATAGTAAACAGGTACATCTCGCTTTTCTCATTTAATACTGTTCCATGCATACATGTCCATTCTCCATGACTTCTGTTTTTCATTTATTGTACATTTTGTTCAGTTTCCTTTTTTTTCTGTTTTAAAAGTATGAGCCAATGTAGTAGTGCAGGCCTGTTAGTCCCAGCACTTGGGAGGCTAAGGCAAGAGGATCACTACGAGTTTGACACTAGCCTGGACTACATAGTGAGACCTTGTGTGGGAAAAAAAAGTACACCTGTGAACAGCTTTGCAGAGCTGACTTCTTTCCTTTGGAATATTTCCTTGCCAAAACCAGGATTTCTGGCTCAAAAGATGAGGTTTAGTTTTATGAAGTTGATCAAGATTGCCAGGTTGTACTCTATCTACCCTCATAACACTGTAGAGTAGAAGTGGTATGGAGCCTTCACCTGTTCCTCAGCAGCCCACTGAGTACTCATTGTGCTGATCTTATGCCTTCCCCATTGACTCTGTGTTTTCCTTTGAGCATCTGCAGAGCACAGAGAGCACACCTGAATGCTGTGTGTCACGTGACCTGCTGAGGCAGGAAGTGGGTCTAGAATAGGTGGTGTCACAACATGCCCTCGGAGATGACCTGGCTTGAAGCCTTTGCACTTTCATTGGCTAGATTTATTTTCACTGTCTTTTTCTTTTTAACTTTTGCAGTCAAGCATTTATAAATGAGAGGATGCAAATGGAAAATGGCAAAGGGGGAGAACTTTATGAAGAGAGTCACCAGAGAGCTCTGGTTGCAGAGGTGAGGCCATGTCACTTGGTGACTGGTAGACATGGCAGGAGGCCATTTGTTTGCTTTATGTTTCTTTAATTACATATGAAGATAGCAGTGTTATTGCAAAGGGCAGAGGTAATGGGTATGCTGCCACCCTAAAATAACCATGCCTTTCCCTTGCCTATGCTTTCTATATTGTTGTAAGAAAGCACTCATATTGTATGCCAAATTGTGTGACCTGCCTTCCTTATTTAATAGTGTAATTCAGTCATTTCTCAAACTGTACATTTTGAATAGCTCTCTTACCTAATCAATAGGTATGCTGTGAAATAGTTAACATAAGACATTTGTCAACCCTTGAAAGACAAATGAGAATCTTTCACTTGTTAAATACACACTCCATCCTCCTCCACCATCCTAAAAAATATATATACAAATGTTTGTGTACTGTTTGAAAAACTACTGAGACATAAGTGACAATGTCTGGCTCTTTATTTCCAAAACATGGTTATTATGTTTTTTTCCTGGCTGGGATTTATTGGTATATGTGCCTATAGTTGTTCAAGAAAAATGAAAAAAGAACTAACTGAGGCAGTCAGCAAACATTAGGCTTTGCAGATAAGTTCAGCCACACTATTGCTTCTCAGGGAGAGTGGATCCAAGGTGTGCAGACTTCGTGGCCCCTTCTCCATGTCTGCACTCCTGGACTCTGCATAGTGCACGCTGTCCTCCGTCTGGCCAGTAGGTTTGCCTGGATGCCCCTGCCGACAAGGTTATTGACTCATAAGTTCATAACAGGGCTGTAATTTAAGTCTCCTACTGAGCAGCTCTGATTTGAATGTATTATATTCTGGCTTGCTTGAACCACTTATGGTACTTGCGATACATGTCATGTTGTAACGGACAGCCACACATGCGTGGTTCAGGCCCATGGGAATGTGTTAAAACAAGGCTACTCTACATCTCCCACAGTAATTCTTACAAAAATAGCAACTTGGCTTGTGGAGAAGCTGTAGAGTCAGACACGCGGTGTTGGTGCCGAGAGCAGCCCGTGGAGGAGCACGTGGCTGGGGTTACTCCACAGCCCAGGTGGGGTCCTGTGCATTCCAGGTGTGCACATGGCTCACTCCGCTGTGCTTATGTGTGGCATCAGGAGAAAGCCATATGCAGTCTTGTCTGTGAGAAGGGTTCCTAGATGTATTTGACGCTAGTGTAATTTTGGTATGCTATTTTCAAATCCTAAAACTCTAATTTGTGTTCACCTGGATGAAATTATAACATCATCATGTTGTGGTGATCTCATCATCTGGACTCATTTAAGGAGAACCTGGAAAGTAACTTAGATTCTTTCTGTTTTAAATCTTATGATGTTTCAAGTATTCATTTGCAAAATTCTTAAACGTCCTCTGTCTATTGGCAGGTATCTGTGCTTGAAAACTGGAAGGAGGGTGAAATATATAAGTTACAGAACATGGCATCAAAAGCCGAAGCCTACCTGAAGAACCTCAGAAGCAGGTAGGGAAAGAAGCACTTAAAGACAACTTTTTAAAATACTGCGACTATTTTTGATAGTTCTACATGTTCACTTGTGGCAAATCAAAGCATACAAACAGAAGTAATTTAGAAAATCATAATTCTGAATGGAGATATCACTAGTTAAGACTTTAGAATAAATTAAGTATATGGGAAAAAATGAATGGTTTTGTGTTTTTTCCCTAAGAAGTATATAGGAGATTTTCTTTATGTTGGTAATTTAGTTCTTCAACCTGAAGATTGAAAGGTTGGGTAATATTCCAGCCTATGAACGTCATGATTTATCAAACACTGTTGAGGTGGGCAGTTTTCGTTACTGTAGGCTGCACTGTAGTAAGTGCCCTTATAGTTAAGTCACTGTGCACACCATCAGTCCTTTCCATGCAGACAAATCTGAAAAAAGATGGTATTTTCAAGCTTCCTAAAGCCTTTCATCCAGTTCTTCCCACAGTAACTTGTTTAACAGTTTTCGGGGTGGACTATGGGACTTTTACTGTGAGAGACTATCACATATGTTATATTTTTTTCTGCTTTTCTTAGTTTTTGCCTGTTTCATTGTTTCACTTTGTTTCTAGAATGAGCTTTTGCCAGGCATCCTAGAGGTCTCCCTCAGCCTGCACTTTGGGCTTCAGTGTGTGGCTTTTTGCTTACTCGTATTTTCGGTGCTGGGCTACAGCCCAGGCCTTGAGCGTGTTTGGTGAGCTTTGCCCTTGAGCTGCACCCCAGAGAGGCTTCTCACATGTGAGCTTGCTTTTCATCTGATCCCTTTATCATGTTCTTCAACAGGCTTTACATTTTAGCCTTTTCATTCTTCCTAGTGCTTGTTTTTTGATTAAAATTTCACATCCTCAGAGTTGAACCATAGATTGCATTATGGAAAAAGTTTTTGTTTTGGGGTGATTTCTTTCTGAGATAGGGTCTATGTAGTTCAGGGCTAGCCTTGAAATCTCTATGTACTGCACGCTGGCCTTGAACTCAGGAAGATCCTCTTCTCTCACGCTCTCAAGGGCTGGAATTGTAAGTATGTGCTACCAAACATGGTTTGGAGTGTTTTTTTGTTTGTTTTATTTTAATCTTTTTGAGACAGGGTCTCACTATGTAGTTCAAGCTGGCTTTGAGCTCAGTTTGTAGCCCAGGCTGGTCTTGAGCTCGCAATGTTGCTCCTGCCTCAGCCTCCTAAGTGCTAATCTGGCTGAAGAAAGTTTTAGTATGGTCCTTTTTCTTAATTTTCAAGATTCAGATTTTTTCTCTAGGAAATTTCTGATTAAAAGTAAACGGGGATCTGCAGAGGTTCAATCTCAGGTACCAAATGCAATGCCAGCCCCATCCCAGGTACACAGAGCCAACTACCACGAGTAAGTGCAGTGGCACACGCCTGTAATCCCAGTGCTTGGGGTGCTGAACCAGAAGGATCACTACTGAGTCCAAGCTGTGTACTAAGACGCCGTACCAAATACGTAAAAAAGAAAGTACACAGGTGTGCGGATGTACCTCACAGGACGAGTATGGCTGAGACTGACACTGAGCAGTGCCCAGATGCCTCTGTGAATACTGTTCCTGGGAACAGTGCCTCAGGCCTCATTCGGTGCAGCAGTTTTGCTTCCTTCTAGGAAACCTTGTAGTATTATGCAGATTATTTCTTGGGAATGCTGTACAACCTCTGCCTGTTCATCAAAGGATAGCAGAAGAGACTAGCAAGGGGAAAGGTGTAAGGAATGAGCAGGAGAGAAGGGGAAGGGAGCAGAATGAAGAGGGCCTGGCCCAGGAACCCAGCAACCTCAGTCGGTGTGACGTTATCCACCAGAGTGTGAGCTGAGGCCAGTTATAGCAATAAGAATGAAAGGTGGGATATGGGAATTGGAAAGGGGGGATTTTTAAAAGCCGTGGTCTGTACACATAACTCCCCCCAAAATGGTTATAAACCCTCTGAACTACAAACATGTACTGATAACATGAAAATTTCTAAACAACTAAGGCTTGAAAAGCATTCTAAGATTTCTTTAATCTGTGTGAGGAAAACTGGCATGATCACAGGTTGATCTTTTTAGGAATGGCATGTGTCTCTTTTGATATACCAGATCAATCAATGAAGCACTGAGGTCATCAGTTTAGTCTCTTGCTCATAAATTTATCTTAGTCTCTTATCCCTTAGTTCCATAGTAAAGTGGGAGATTTGGTTAGGCCTCACTGAAAAATTGAATGTTCTCTTGGTTGTCTTTCCTCTTTTTTACCTTCTAATTTGTTGTTGTTTGACATAAGGTTTCACTATGTAGTCAAGCTGGCCTCGAGTCACCATGTAGCCCAGGCTGGCCTCAAACTCTGGGCAATCCTCCTGCCTCAGTCTCCTAAGTGCTTGAATTACAAGTGTGTACCACCATGCCCAGTTTACTTAAATTTTTTTTTGTAAAAACACAGAGTTTTTTTTGTAAAAAAGTTTTAAATACAAAGACAGCCTATAATGCTAAATGTGAAGATGTCAAATGGAAAATGATCAAATTTTCAAATTGGAGGAAAGAAATTAAATTTCTTGAGGACATTGGTTTTCTGCCCATTTTCTTAAGGTTCATTGTTGTTATAGCAGTAGTTAAGATTTTTCCAACATGTCCCTAGTCTCAAGTTTGCAAAATGCTGGGATACCCCTCCAGCCCTCCTCCAACCCCCAAATTCTGGGAACTGAACCAGGGCCTCTCCGCTGAGCTGCATCTCCATTCTTTTTGGCTGAGGCTGGAAGACTGCTGCAAATTTAGGACCAGTCTGAGCTATAAAGGGAGACTTGGCTTTTTTTGTTTGTTTTTTGAGATGAGATCTCACTAAATCATTAAGTGTCTAACCAACTGGTAACCACCTGCTTCAGCCTCCCAGAGTACTGGGATTTAGGTACCGTCCCAAGCTAAAATACACAGCTCTTTAAATGTGTGTGTGTGTGTGTGTGTGTGTGTGTG